>JANTPZ010009929.1:0-13624 GCA_025593235.1 Vachellia pachyceras | reverse complement strand
CAAGAATATCATTATCGAATCTGATTCCAAGTTATTGGTGGATATGCTTAATTTAAATTGTGGTTCTGATAATGGTAATTTGCTTCTTGCAGATATTCAAGAGCTCATGGCTAGAGAATGGAATGTTATCATCCAGTACGCGTCGAGGGAACATAACAGATTGGCCGATGTTTTAGCTAAGGAGGCAATCTCAACTTCGCGAACTTACTTATCGTGCCCGCAACAGCTCATGGAGTTGTATGCGAATGATTTTCTGGGAGTCTTTCCCCATTCTATATATTCTCTTTTGTGTCCTTGAGACCTTGTGCTCTCTTGTGTAACAAAAAAAAAACGAATTATCATAGTCCATAAGGTCGTAAGTTCAAATCTGGCTACCGATATAAGTGTTTTGTTGGTGGTAAATCTGTAAATATCCCTATAAGTGCTCTTTGAGCTTAAATGTGTGCTTTGGCCATAGTAAGCCACCAATACCCAACTCTAAACAAAACAATACTTTCAATGCCACTGTCAATGTAATGATTATGTTGTTAGGTTATATGTAAATACTTTTATAAACACTCTCTACGTTTGGAGGCATACCCTAACTCCAATGAGCCTTGGGATCCAACTCATCTAAAACATATCAACCTAATCTAAGTAAAAGATTGATATGAAAATATCTCTCTCTTGTGTGCACATTACTCATGTCTATAATCTAATTAAAAAGATGGTATTAATTATAAATGTAAAACATATTTTTCATACTCATCAATCTTTCCCGAGTTATATCCTATCGATACTTCTCTGACAACAATCAAGTTAAAGAAATATAAAAGGGATTGTATAAGATAATTATGATATTTAAAAAAAACACAGTACATTAAGTATGAACTAATTTAACTAAATTTTGAATCTAGTCAAATTAATTAAATGGGTCTTACATAATATCAGCAACATATTTTTTTAAAAAACCCTTTTCAGCTTAATGATAGCATCCTCAGGATCATCCTAAAGGATCAATATTTACCGAGACAAAACTCCTCTCACATATTTACTTTGAAATCTGTGACCGTTCTCCATCGGATTTCCCGAACAAGCACAATATGGATTAATGAAGAACGGAGGGGCAGTTTTCCTGCCAACAATTATTTTTTTAAACTTGAAATCATCAGGAGTTAGGAAAGGGGAAAAGGGTTAATTTGCATTATTTTAAAGTATTTTTCATTTTTCCTACAGCACTCATTGTCGTCAATAGCTTTTAACGCATCCACAATCTAAAAATATTTTTCAACAGTATTTAGTATTATAAATCAAATGTAATAGCTTATACCGAGAAAATATTTGAAATACAAAATTACTTTATGATAGTAAGTGCAATTTAAAAAATTCTTTAGCATGCTCAATGCATAAAAATTATTTTAAAGGACAAAGTAGTAGTTAAACTGCAAAAATAATTAAGAGTGCAGAATTGAACTCAAAGAAAAAGAAAAAAAATAAAAGGACACAATACTTTTTAATTTTGTGAAGTGCATGTATCACACTATTAGAATCAATTTTGTTTGAGTCAGTATCGAACAATAATTTAAATGTCAATTCATCACATTGTAAAAGATCAACCCTTCGGTTAGACTTATCCCCTAATGGTTAAAGAAGTTTCGTCCAACGGTGGGTGGCTGAGTTTAGGGCTTGCGGTGGGAGACTGAACAATTAGGTAGACCCATGACCATGGCCATGGCCCGCGACGAAAGACGAGACAAGCGGTGGATAAGGAGCACTGGTTCAGTACTTCTTTCTACTTTTGGGAAATCTGTTTGGCTCCTTCTTTTTTAACTCGTCAACTTTCTCATCCAAATTAGGTAAACATGTGTCTTCATTATGCTGTACGTGAATTGACCTACACTAGTTACCACCCATGAATATTGCTATTCCAGATATTTTGAAATGATCCATCCACTGATTTCACCCCTCTACTAAACAATGATTCATTAATCAAGGCATACTCTCCAGTCTTAAATATATATATGTATATAAGCTGGTTGGAGGTTTATTTTGATATTAAATGTACGTAAGACTCTAATAAATCATGCCCCACAAATTTAAAATCTTAAATGTATATGAATTATGTAGGTAACTAATGAAAAAAAAAAAATTAACATGACGTTGAGTTGGTGGGTCGCATTTGAGTGTTTTTGTATGTTACGAGTTCTGAGACCTGTTATGATCCATCCCTATGAGTCCTGGAGACTCAATTCTGAAGCTTTATGGTATAAAAAATGAAAAACAAAAGTAAATATAATATATGATAAAAATATAACTAAGTACTCTAGAAGAAGCTAAGTATGGATACTCAAAATTCACTCTGGTCATTTTCTTTTTTCTTTTTTGGGGTGAGTGTGAAGGATTAAAGATAATTATCTTCCGGTGCACGAAAAAGCATCATATGGCAGCATAGGATGGAACGAAGCTGGACATGATATTAAGATCGAAACTGTCATCATATTTCAAAAAAAAAAAAACAATGAAAGAATCATGACAAAAAATTAGTATTCATCTGCTTGTTAATATAAGACTCGTTTTAATTTGTAAAGTGTATATTTTATATTTATAACAACAGAATGGGTAATAAATATTCAGGTAAACAATGGGTAGTAGACATGTTTATTATAGCATGAGTGCCGAGAATGAAAAGAATTTGTTATATCAAAGCATTTTTCCAAGCAATAATTGAGTAATATATATATGTGTGTGTGTGTGTGTATTTCTTGCAGCTATGGTAAGATAATTTGTTTCGTTAACTATCCCATTGGTCGGTTTCATGAGATCGAGCCTCTTGGGTGATTACAGGATTCATTTTCAGTGGTCGCAAATAGATCCTTTCAAGTAAATTTTAAGGTAACACGGTCCATAATTTTCTTCATCTGATGATACTGTATGCGAAGTAAAACCCAGATCCAATCCCTAAGTATCAATCAAACAGATATATGTATGATAATGAAGCATGTGATTAGTACTCCAACTTTCAGCGAGATGGGCATAACTATGGGGTCTCTAGTCCAGAGTTTTCTCTTGATGATTAGAAAAAGATAAAGGAGAAGAAAACAAACGGTTTGAATGGTACGTAGCTTATTATTTTATTTGTAATGAGAAATCACTTTCTATTAGAGAAAAAGGGTGAAGCAGTATAATCCAGAGCTTCCATCACCTTCCATGGATGCTGACCTCTCCTACTCAGAGCCAGCCTTAAGGCGCCAGATCATGCATACATACAACAATGCATCCATGTGCTAGCTACAGTACATTGTTATGTTGACACTTCAAATAGGACAAGACACGGTTTTAATAAACCCACATTAATGCTCAAAAAATCGCATTGAATTGGGTAATATAACAGTTCATGTATTGATGGATCAGATTGGGATCGACTTGGAGTCTGGTTGACTATATTGAAATAATATAATTTAGTAAATTATTTTTTATTTTTTAAAAATTAATAGATAAAATTTAGAATATTGTTTTATTTTATGCATATTTTAAATTTTTAGTGTTTCATTAAATATAAATGATGAAAACAATTGAAAAAAAATGAAATAATTTTTTCTTCTTTCCTTATGAGTAAATTTGTTTAAATAGAAAATAGAGAATTAAAAATCAATTTTATCATCATATTTGTTTTTAAAATTAATTAACCTCATCTTCATGCTCTGATTACATTTTTCAGTATTTTTAAATTTGAAGGAGGAATTTTTAAGGTACACTGATTTGACTAGGTTAACCCGGTCATTGGTTCATTAGCCATCCAGGCCAGACCAACGGCCATCTTGATGCTTTGATAATTACTGCTTAGTTCAGAATTCCCCTTCTGTTCTCCGATTCTATCTGAATCCCCGAAAAGGATCAATGAGATATACTGTACATAATAAGCAGGCTTAACATCGCATCTTAATCTAAAATATCTAAACATGAGTTTATAATTCTTACACACACACACACACCCATTTGACTATAACAGATTCGAATATGATCGAACCCATCCATTGGAATTAGCTCTCCCAAATGCAATTTTACACAATTTGAAGCCTTATGCAGGTAAAGCCGTTTTGAGCTAGACAATGACTGTTAGTCAAGTTCACAAGTCTTTTAACTTACATGCCATCTAATCAAACTCAATTATATTTAATGTGATCAAGTCAAATCTGTTCATATTTAGCATTCTGACAATCATGCACAAAATGTATACACTCTGTGGAAGAACAAACTAATATTTGTCCCCAAGAGTTGGAGAGTATGCATATTTATGATAAATTTCCTTGTTATATATATATATATATATATATATTAATTTTGCGTTCCTGGTTTAAACTCATCATCTACCTGTGGAAGCATATGAGCCAAAGCTGCCGTTTTCCTCAGAGCTGTACACTACTCTGCAGATGTGATTCATGGCTCTTCTGAGAAGGATCAGCCTGTGAGGGTTATCACTTCCCGAGGAATGAGAACCTGTGAGTGTTGGAATGTAAATCTTGTCCACAATAATTTCACCCGACTTGAGAGAATTATATATATGAAATGTATATATGTACACCCGAATAAAAAGGAAAATGGCAAATTTAATGCGTTGTTTATTTATTTTTCTGTAGTGAAAGCATGAAGAAGAGGTGAAGAAACATCATATCCGAGTTCGCGTGGAAAATCTCTGAGCAATCCAAAAGGCCAAGGGGGCCTATTCCTTAAATGTCACAAGCATACAAAATATTCCAACTGGAACGTTATCAGTTTATATCACGTTCCTTCGCTCTCTTCCACTCAAATCAGATTCCCATATCATTAACTGAACGATTTGCCTTTATAAAACGAACCACTCTTCGCTTTTCTTCTTCCCCATCATTCAAAACCAAGCCTTGTTTTCCCCATTGTTCCCAACAGACAACAATGGCTTCCCACAAGCTCTGTGCAATCATTCTCGTTCTCTCTCTTCTTGCCCACCACTCCACATTCATCAATGCCCACGGCCATCCCAAGCCATGCCCACCGCCGGTGACTCCGCCTACCCCGAAACCCACCCCTCCGACGCCAAAGCCCGCTCCCACACCGCCGACGCCGGCGACGGATAAGTGCCCGAAGGATACGCTGAAGCTTTCGTTGTGTGCGGACGTTCTAGGACTGGTTAACGTTGTTGTGGGAACTCCTTTGTCGGCCAAGTGCTGTGCATTGTTGGATGGATTGGTGGACTTGGAGGCAGCTCTTTGTCTGTGCACAGTGCTTAAGGCTAACTTGCTTGGAATCAACTTGAATATCCCAGTCGCTCTCAGCTTAATCCTAAGTGCTTGTCAGAAAACAGTTCCTCCTGGTTTCCAATGTCCTTAGAAATAGAAAGACCAAGATCGTAGGTCGACTGTTTTAATTTGTCCGCTGCATGGGTTGAGGTTTGTGTGTGTGTTTGTGTGTTTTGTGTTTTGTGTTTTAACTTGTTAAAACTCACCCGCGTCGTGCCTGCTCTCTCTCAATTTTAAGCGAGAAAAATAATGAAGATTACTATTTTGAGTAAATTTTGGTATGAATGACTAAAATTTGCTGAAAATATTATCTTCATTGAATATATAAAATTTAAATGTTTGACACAACGATTTGTTACATAATCAAAATTTATTTAAAACAGTCATTTTCGCGCTTAAAAGGGAACAAAAAAAAATATCTGAACTTCGTCTCTGTGTGTGTGTGGTCTGTGTATGGGTCTTTGCTTATACTCTTGTTGCTTCTATTTGTGAAGGTATCTTAATTAATGGCTTGTCTTGTGTTAATCGGGCAAGCCTGTTTGCCTTGATTTGTATCCTTGTTATCATTTCTAGCTGAATATGATATATATATATATGTCTTTATTTGCATGTTTCATCAAATAGGCCTCCAAATCTTCTACTACCACAACTCTTAATGAATTAAATAATTAGATGATAAGTTTTATTTTGAAAAAAATTAGATAGTATCAATTAAATTAACGAGGATAATGATTTTTTTTGCCCACATCGATGGTAAAATATTCGCATTCAGAACGATGATAAAATATTAATAATCATAAAAAGTACTAGCTGATCATGAAATTAATCTATTAAATAATTAAAAAAACTCCTGTGTATGAAGAAAACCAAATTAGTCGGCCGGACAAGTATATCTTTTAATTTATGATATCATTTCACAGCCCGTAAAAAAGAATAGAGCTTATGTGTTGTGTTATGCAACTCAACACAACTTCATATGGATAGCGAGACTACAAGACTTAATACGCCCGTTTGGGGATGCAGTATGGAAGTACTTTTACACAAGTTGAGATAAATATCTGAACACATCTCATCTTGCGAGATGAAAATCACAACTCATCCCTGCGAATATTTCATCACTGTCGAAGTAATAATAAAAGCAACGCACCCCTGCTACAATCCGCCCAACATCAGTCATGCATGTTTCCTTTTTATGTTTTATAGCACAAGCAGGGTGGCAGTTTCCTTTCCTGTCCTGGTTTCATGTTGGTATCTAATTGATGTTAACTAGTGAATATGTAGGAATAAAGTATTCCATAATTCAAAACCTATGGTGGTCTCGCGATTCTCGTCCCCATCCCAACTGCTTTAATTTAAATGTCAAAACTTATATTCCGACGCATGTTTTGATCAGATAAGCTACAAAACTGTTGAGGGAAATCAACAAATAAAACTTGCACTTGCACAATGAAATAAAAGCTCATAATCGAAGTGATGGGACTAACTGCTGTAAGTGAAAATGGATGAGTGAAGGAGCTGGGTTGTATTGGTGCGTTTGGGGAGAGAGACACCATTGTCAAGTATTCATATGGGTTATATTAATTCAAACCTGTGGTGTTCTTGTGATTCTCAGTCTCCACCCCAACTTTAGGTGTCAGAATTTATATTGCATCATATAATTTGATCACATTAGTTACAAAAACTTTGAAGGGAACAAATAAAATTTGCAATCATTGCAATTACACAATAAAATAAGATCTCAACATAAAAAAGACGAGACTAGCTACTATAAGTGGAAAGGATCAGGTGAGGAGCTGGGTTGCTTGGGTGGGTTTGGGGAGAGAGACACAGTTGTTAGACAGGATGTATTAATTCAAAACCTATGGTAGCTTCGTGATTGTCATCTCCAACCCAACTTTAGAGTCAATTTGGTTTAAGATGCAAATTTACTTTGAAGTTTCCATTTAAGAGTGTTGAGTATCCGAAAGTTTTTCAAAGAGTAATTTTACTTTAAAAGTAATAAGATTAGTCAAAGTTAAATTTTATTGTTAACTGACACATTTCACTCCAGGTGACATTAAATAAGCCACTTCACCACCATATGTCATTTAACGTTACACCTGAAAAATACAAAGAGAAAAGAGAAAAAGCATACAATCCCTCCCTCCCCGGCATAGCAACCCAAACAGTGCCCTAATTGTTTCTCTCTCCATCCATGGTTGTTGCCTCCTCTTCATCATCCATGGTTTCGCCTCCTAGATCTCCAGTGAAGCCATCGCTCAAGGAAACACGGCAGACTAAAATGAGGAGAGGACCTGAGTCACATTTTTGGAGTAGCTTCATCATCATCTTGAATGCGAAAACAAAGGAAGAGATCCAGTGGAGGTGCGGCCGATCTACATCATATTCCCAACTGACCATCTAAAGCTTTCTCTCTCATATTCGAATTGTTTTCCCCAAAATCCCTCTCTGTTTGTGCTCTGCAAAATTAAGAAAACCAAAGAGATCAAAACGTTGTTAGCATTATCATTTGGAGAAATCCCCAAGCCTAAAGCAGATGGTATCAGCTTTGTCATTTGCTCTATGGTGTCTTCATACTGATATGATTTTGATTTTTTTTATTTTGCTTTGATTTTGATTTTTTTTATTTTGCTTTGATTTTGATTTTGTTTTATGTTGTGATGTTTGGCGTTGCTCTTTATAATCTCTTGACTTCTTGATTCTCCTCTCCTATTTTTACTGCTGAACACAACTTCATTTGGCCGCAGCTCTCTGGGTTTGGTGGCTTTGGCTAGAGAGGGAAGAGATGATGGAAGCAATTTTTCTTTATTTTTCCTTGATTTGGAAAAAAAGGTGAGGTGGGATGTCATTTGGCATGTCATGTTAGAATAACAAAGTCCACTAACTTTTGACCGTTGAAAGCTATTAATTTAAGGTAACATAGCACTGTTTTTTATATTTATAGGGTAAAATTGCTCCTTAAAATCATCTGGATAATCTAGTTAACACTCCTGAATTGAAATTTTTGGGGTAAATTTACATTTTAACCCATTTCTATTCAATCACATAATTTGATCAGACCAATTAGAAACACTTTCCAAGAATAAACAAAGTTTTGCAATAACTACAATTGCACAATAAAATAAAAGCTTAAAATCGAAAAGACGAGAAACAAACACACAGGCTGTATTGATTCAAACATAAGGCGGCCTCGCGATTCACATCTCCAGCCCAATCTTGGATGTCAATATCAGATCAGTTACAAAACTTTTAAGGAAACAAAAAAATTGCAATAAGTGCAATCACACAATTAAAAAAGAGCTCAAAATCGAAAAGATGATGAGACCAACCGCCACAAGTGAAAAAGGATATCGTGAGGAGCTAGGTTGTATTGATGTGTCCAAGGAGAGAGACATCATGGTCGAACAGTCATATGGGTTGTATTAATTGATCAAAACCTATGGCGGCCTTGTGATTCTCGTCTCCCAATTCACATCTCCAGCACAACATTAGATGTCAGTATTTCAGTTCCATCGCATAATTTGATAGGATCAGTTACAAAACTTTTTAAGGAAACAAAGAAAATCTACAATAAGTGCAATTGCACAGTAAAATAAAAGCTCAAAATAAAAAAGATGAGATCAACTGCTGAAAGTGAACATCAATGAGGTGAGAAGCTAGGTTGTATTACGGGTACGAGGAGAGAGACATCATTCTCAAACATATTTTCAGTATAAGTTTCGTATGTGAGAAGAAACATTTTCAGTTTTCATCTTTACTTTAATCTTAAAAATACAAAAATCATTATATTAAAATTAAAATCTAAACATATTTTTCAATATAAGTTTGAGAATCAAACTGAAACTTGATGTGTATTCAAAGGGCCAAGGTAAATGTATGTTTTAATTAGCCTGTATAATAAATTAAGGACTTTGAGAATGTTGTATAATTTCACTTTTTCATGGGACCTTAGAGTAATAAAATTGTTTGTGGGGGTCATTGGGAGTAATTCTTTATATCTTGAATTCATGTTATGCCTAACGTTTTGTATTTAATTGAAAACCGTCGTTGAACACAGTCCGTTTCCAGTATTTCTTTAGAAAACGCAGGACTCCGTTGAGACTGTTGGTAACTGGCTCTTAAAAGTGGGACTCTTCTGAAATCTAAACTGGCTCTCTCGTCTTGATTTTCATGTTAGTAGCCTTTCTCCTTTAAAAAAGATACTTTAGATCATATTGGAATCAAATGTTAGAAGTAATTGATGGAGAGATTAATTGAGAGCCTTAACTATCATGACGTGGGGTCACAAAGGTAAATAAATAAATGGGTTAATACAATCGTTGGTTTTTTAAATTTAAAAATAATGATTTTAGTCTCTTAAATTTTATTTTATTTAAAATAATGGTCCTTATATTATCAAATTTTGATTTTGGTTATTGTAATTTTAAATCCCTGTTTCTTGTTTCTACCATTTTATGAAGATTTAACGTGAGTTAACGTCATTAAGCACATGGACAAAAACCAAAACTAATTAAAAGTGCATAGACGAAAACCAAATATAAGGATAAACAACTGTAATTTAAAACAACAGGATTAAAAACCAAAATTTACCTTAGTAGTGCTCGTTAAAAAGAACATATCAAGCGAATTTCACGTAGTTTGTTAGAATCCTGGAAACTTTGAGCCTATCACCATATATCACGAGTAAGGTACGCGGGAGCAGCTAGGTCATTATTTGGCTATATTAACACAAGCAAGCCATCTCAAGAATTCACAACACAATCCTCTCCCCCATCTCTCCTCTAGTTCTCTCATCACAAGTTGGTGGGTAGGCCTTAGAAGATGGTTTTTTTTTTATGAATCTCCTTCATGAATGGTCTTCTCTGTGATCTTCCACGGCTTTCTTGAACTGTTTTGCAACGCTTAAGGATTCTGCAAGCGAATCCTCGTTATCACAGTTCAAGAATGCCGTGGAAAATTACAGGGATGATCTGCAGTATCGTCTCTGAATCGTTTCACACTTTAAGCATATATATACATATACATATATATATACACGTCTCTCTAGTTAATTCGATCCGTGTGTTTTCAGTATTTACTCTTTCGGTATCTGATGCTGCACTTGTTTCGTTCATTTTCACCTTGCGAAGAACACGTACAAATATATGTGCAGATTAGATAATCTAGATTGATTTGGTGGCAAACGTATCATCTGATCAAGCCAGATCTATCTCTCTCTCTCTCTCGCCATAACATGAACTTCTGTGTGTTTGTTTTCTTATTGAAGGATACAAATTACTGTCCTCTTTGCCACTGACATCTCTCTCTCATATAAAGATAGCTGTTTTGTGTTCGATTAATTTACGGGTTATCTGAGAGAAGACTTTCTGTTTCCTTCTCTTTATTATGAAGATGGAGAAATATAGTATCTGTAACTAATGGTCCAGAGAACTAAGAAACATAAGGCTATCATCCCTCCAGAAGGGCAGACACATGTGGGATATGGTTTCTTTTTTGATAATTTCCGTAATGGCAGGCTGCTAGTAACAGCAGGCAAGGTAGCACTAATCCTGTAATCGTGAGCTCCAACACACATGTGGTCTCTCTCGGCCCTGTGACTGATTTCCTTATCAAGGTCGAAATCCTCAGAAGAAGACTCTTGTTTGGTCTTTACAAAAAGGAAAAACAAAGCTCTGTAATATCTGGTCAGGCGGCCTATAGTAAACAAAGCAAGACCGACACACGGAATATCTCTTGCCATACCGAAACGATAAGGAACGGAGAAGCAAGGAACACGAGCGTTGATGATTTCCATGTTTACAGTATCATCAAATCCCAACCTTAATTATTGTAATCTCTCGCAGCGAATGAATGTTGCTTGGTTTGTTTAGAAACATCCTCTTACATGGTCATGATTTGCTTGAAAAGCTATTCATGGCTTTGGGAAGACGATTGGTTTGATCATTATCCCAGAAACGAATCTGGGAAAATGAGATGAGGAGTGAAGGATGGGGAGTGAAAGAGTGGAATCCGGCACAGGACGTGTCAGGATGGGATTGGATGAGATTCTTCGGTGTGGGTCCACTGACGTCACCATATACCACTCATTCACTAACCAGATCTTATTTGGCAACAAGGTGCTTATACCCATAAGCACGTTCAACAGTGTTTTTTCGTAAAACGAGACAATCTTTTTCATATATTTACTTCGACTTATGTGAATAAGCCCATAAGTACTTCTCCACCGCTTTACTAAACGGATCCACGATCTCGCCTCCTTCAACCAACCAACCGTGGTTTAGTATGTTGTTAACTGACTAGCTTGGACCACCACAGTCGCAGCCAGTGGCTCTTTCCTCTGTCTTTGTCGTTTTTTATTTTATTTTTTTTGTGACAATCGTTTTTTATTTTCTGATTTGACAAAGTGTACCGCATCAGTGCTTCTCTTATTTAAGTCTTCGACTCTTAAAATAAGTTGGGTGAATTACCATGAAGTTCCAAGGAAGAGGCTTATTAATAAAATGGTCCCAAATATTCCCCTTTAATATAAAATGGTCCCAAAAATTCATAAAATTACAAAATGGTCCCAGTAATAGCTGTTCGGGTAGTAAATGAAGGATGCTGAGGTTGTAAATGAAGGCTGCTGAGGTTGTTAGAGGTTGTTTGTCATTTACAACCTCTAACAACCTCAGTAGCCTTCATTTACAACCTCAGCAGCCTTTATTTACTACCTGAGCAGCTATTACTGGGACCATTTTGTAATTTTGTGAATCTTTGGGACCATTTTGTATTAAAGGGGAATATTTGGGACCATTTTGTATTTATTTGTCTTACTTGGGACCTGAGGGTAATTCTCCCAAATAAGTTTGCTTCCCTTATTTCACTTTTAACGAATTCATTTTTCTTGGGAATTTCGTTTCCCTCATTTTCCTTTTGGAATTATGGTTCGTATTTATTATTCTAGAAAAATATTATAAATATGAATGAATAAATTTAAAATGTTAACATATGATCTACAATTCATGATTGCAATATGGAAAACATTACGAAATTTTAAATTATAAAATATTAAATATGAACCATCCATTATTTGATCTAATAATTGATAGAAGATTCTCGATATAAAATGAGAGAGAGAAGTAAGAGACTCCGCTTTCCATTTTCATGGATCAGTTCCATTCCAACCTTTTGTCTAAATACCCCTTTGAGGAAAGTGAAAAATTTGTTTTCCCTCCCTCATATTTGTACCATGGGCAAAATCCTCAAGCTCCTCCTTTAAACGCTTCTTAACTATAAGTTGTGAATGCAAGTCTTATATGAATATGGTGAATGAACATCTTCCATCCTAATTGGTCCTAAGTTGAATGGTTTAAGCATTCTCCTTCCATGTTTGTATATAAAAGGCTCATATACAACCAACCGGATTAAGTTTAGTAAAAACGATTAGCCTCTTACTATATGATGAATCACGATTTGAATATTTATTTAGAAAATATATTAGCATTTAATGTTTAAATATTTTGAGATTTAATGAGATTGTCTGGCCTCTGTCAGAGTGCCACCATGTGCTGATTCTCTATGCTTATTATTATTTATTTTTGATAGAAAAAGTTAACGAATATAAGTTAACGAATTAAAGTTTAAATTCATGTTGGGAAATTTGCCCACGTAAATACATCACGATTTCTTGAATATAACCCGTAGGAGTATACTTGTAGTTGATAAGAAAGATAGCATAGTACCCATTTCTTATTAATTACAGTTTTTTACTTTTATGAAAAACAACTAAATTTTTGTTAGAGTATAATTATTTCACTGTGACCTAAATGAGAAAAGAGGCATCGATGTGCGGGATAAATATTTAATAAAATCTTTAGGAAAACGCATTACTCAATGAATCATGAACAAAGATGCCTCCTTTCAATTTCCATACGAAAAATAAACTCAGGAGTTACGATTTAGTTAAATGATAATACTACATTTCGGTGAAAAAAATGATAATACTTCCTTCTATGGCTAATATAAGAAATTGATAAGATATTTAGTTTTATTTTAAAGACAATATGTCAACATCCCGAAATTTTAATTGCCACACTATCCATATTTAAATATTGATTCGTCACATCATAAAAAAATTAACCACTTGTACCAGATCTAACCTCCATTTTGGGATCTAATCATTTATTTTTGATACAAAAGAGGGCTTAATTACAAAAGAACAGTTTGCAACATACTCCTCAAGATGTGCGGAGGAGAATCCATGAATGAAGTGGTGGAATGTATAGATTAAATGGGTCTGACTTGTGAGTTGGGCTGCCCAAAAGAACAGAACCAGCGTTGTATTTGATAAAGCTCAAACCCGTGCTAAAACGACGCAACGTAATGATAGTTCA
>JANTPZ010009928.1:0-10209 GCA_025593235.1 Vachellia pachyceras | reverse complement strand
TCTGGGGCCGCGGGCAATCGGTACAAGGTAGGAGATTTCGAAAGAGACGAGGTAGCTTGGGTCAAAAGGGGTCTTTTGTAGGGTGCAGTAGAAGACTGAATTTGAGGATTCTCGTTGAGGAATTGAGCGAAAAGTTGGTGGGGTTGATGATGGTGTTTCTGATGAATCAAAGAAGGGTTGAAATCGAAAGAAATGCCGATGCTTTCTTTACCGATCTGAACTTCAGATTTCTTCTGATGCATTACATAACAAAAAATGATCCAATACGCAGCCTCTGAAATCCAAATTGCCAGCCTCTCTCTCTCTCTCAAGTTCAAATATTTATGGTAGGAATCGCGAGTGTGCGTCGGGGAAATCAATGGAGTGTGCGTAAGAGAAGTTATGGGAAGCAAAGCAAATTACGGAAGAGAAGACACCAACTTGAAGGAAAGAGAGAAGCGAGCGAGTAGTGAGATAACAGACAGAGAGAAAGTGTCAAAGTAGGGAGCGGCATTCGCGAGGGATTAATTATGAATGAATATACAATTTGAAAATTTTTGAAACTAAAATACCTCTTGACGTGAACTACAAAGTGCCTTGACGATCAAGGGAAAAAAAAATATTAATTATTAAATTAATAATTGATAAATAAATACATCAATTGTCATTCTTTATACTTTGGATTTTTCTTATTCTGTTGCTATCGTTATCTCTTGTAGTCTCAATCCTGTATTATCATTATACAGATAATTTTTTCCTAGTTTCGTTTGATTGATCTTTATCATTTAAAAAGTTCTAATTGATTTATTATCATTTATAATTTTCTTTACTTTAATTCATATTAATAAAATTTTGCTAGAACTTATCAAAATTATTATGTAACATAATTAATTATATATTATTTTTACACTTTGAACTTGTATAGTTTATCATAATTAATTAAACAATAAAAATCACGTGTTATCCCTTAAATAATTTTAAATAATATGATGTGATATATACTCTATTAGATTTAACGGTGATTTCAAGGATGGGTTTTAAACTTCTAAAGACGATGGGGTTATATGCAAGAGGGGTGAAGTTAAAAGACAATTTCAGAACCAATTATTGTTAATATAATTTTTTTATGAAAAAAATTAGACTTGATCACTTCATAGTATTTTTTTTTATGAGCCTAAGCATCCCTTTGAACCTGTCATGATATCTGCAGGCATTGCCCATTAGATTTAAAAAACTTTATTTTGAAAAATTTATTATATATTTTAAAAATATACTCTCTATAGGCACCTTATAAATGTGAGAACTTTGTTGATGAGTAATCTATAAATGTTTTTATAAGGGCTTTTTGAACTTGGAAGCATGCCTTAATCATGGTAAGTCATCAAGATCCAACTCAAATAAATTTTTTATTATAAAAAAATAAAAATGTACTATTTATTATTTTTAATATAAGAGTTAATTGTAAGTTGGATTTGATCTTAAATATAAGATATAAGTTTCCTTTCTCCGAAATCTATAATTTTGTTTTGAAAGTATCTTGTTGATTGTATCGTATTAAAGGTTTCGTCTTAGATATTTTATTAATTTATGTTGATATATTCTACTATTTATTTGGAAATTATGTCTTGATATTTAAGATATTGCAGGCTTTCTATTTTGAGCAGAATATAATCATATTCTGTATAAAAAAGAATATAATCATATTGAATATTATATATTATTACAATATTAATGGGATTATATCTAAATACTTAGATAATATAGTTTCCCGTTTTAAATATAATATTTCCTGTATTTTGGACTTTTCTTAAATTTCCATTTAATGGTAGTCTTGACTATAAATGATATTTTAAGAAATTAACTGGTATGTATAATAAATAACTAACCTTACTAATTTTTTTCTAAATTTCTACTGGTTATTTACCCTTAACCGGAGAAGTAATTGTTCTTTTTGAAAATGATAATGATGAGTGAGTTCTTTTCATGAAAATTAATTATACCAGATTAATTATTTGAACTTTGAGAAAAAATAATTCTACTTGTTGAAAAGATTTTGTTTGAATTTCTCTGTCTTCGTTAGTCGTCTAAATTATTGAACTTTTCAAGGCTTAGCCTCAGATTCAACATGTGAATTGAAACATTCAAGGAAATTAAAATGATTTGGAAGAATGAACAAACATTAGTCAAGAATAAAAATCGATTTCAGATAAAAAAAAGAAAAAAAGAACTTTCCTAGAAATTGATTTGTTAAGAGATTCAATAAGGCGTCTTTATCATAAGACATCACTAATGCCCCGTTTAGTACATTGTAAGTGTATTTATTGGAAGTTGAAGTGAACTGGAATTGGAAGTGGAATTAAGTTTCAAAACATGTTTGGTAGGATGGAAGAGATGAGATATAATTTTTAATTGAAATACATATTTAGAATATGAAAATACTAAAATACCTTCAAAACAAAAAAAAATCTTCGACGCCATCAACTTCCAGATCGTCCGGCATCACTCCCATTGCCAAACCTCCAGCACCGGCATCACTTCCAAATCGTCTGGCATGAAGAAAATTCATCGCCATCCTCGACGCCATCAGCTTCCAAATTCGCTGTGTTTCTCATCAAACGTCAACTCGTTCAGATCCATTATCCTCCTCAACGCATTTCTCATCATCGCAACCCACCAGATCTGTGTCGTCATCGCATTTCTCATCACTGGATCTGATGATTTTGGTCGTGAACGAAAGAGATGGATGCTGGAGGTTTGTGACAAAGGAGGTGGACGTCATATGGTCTGTTACGAAGGAGATGGATGCCGATGGGTATGCGATGCCGGAGGGGACGCCGGAGGGAAAGAGGTGAGTGTGATGCTGGAGGGAAGGAGGTAGTGCGATGCCGGTGGGTATGTGACGAAGGAGATGACTTTGGGGAGGAATGAGATAGTTAATAGATAGAATAAATGAGGGTATTATGGTTAAGAAATCTCACTTTCCATGGAAGTGAGATGGGTTCCTGGGGTCTACCCATGGAACCCATTTTGATGATAGTGTCACTTCCATAGAAATGTCTTCCAACATAGCAAATATCGAGATCATGGATTTCACTTCCACTTCCACTTCCCACCTTTCAATTCCAATATACCAAACGGGGTGTAAGAAAGATATCTCGATTGGTACAAAAAAAAATTTCGTGAAATCATTTTTCGTATGGAATAAGCCAATCATTGGTGACGGAAAATTTAAAATACAGGTAACCATCTATTAAAAACAATCATATTTAAACTATAGTTTGAACCTTAAATATGAACACATCTTTTAGTATAGATTTGATTTTCTTTTTGTACAAAAATTTTAGGAAAGGGGTTGAGATCACCCACGATCCAAGGACAGGGCATCTAACTCATGATCCACTAGACCTGTCACTGTGCACTGGAACAAGCCAAGTAAGCCATTTAGTCTGACCACACAGGTAGATCAACCCAGCTTCACTAGCATGGTGATGCCTCTCCAAGCACTGCGATTGGAACCACAATAAATTGGCATTCCCCATGATCGAACACTCTCCCTTTAGATCAGAGTACTAGCCTAATACATTCGTCAGTTGAACCCACGGACGATGGATTATATATTTAAATTTTGATTCACTGTATTGTGAAGGATCAACCCCTTCCACTAAACCCAACCTCATTGGTACATGATAAATCATGAATGGTTGGCAAATTGAATTGATTTTGGGCTTGTAATATCCGTTGGGCTTACAAAGAAAATTCTTAATGGGCCGAAAATACTGAGTGTATATCAAATTGGCCCAATAAAGAAGTACAGAATGTATGATAGGTCATGACAAATAAATTGGCATTAAACAACAATTGGGCCTAACCCACTAGATATTAAGGCCTAACGATATGGAACGGAGCTATAATTCCTAATCTTTTTTTTGGTGAAAAGCTATAATTCCTAATTTTATCAATAGAATGAGGTTCTTTGATTATCTTATTCCCATAAATTTGTCGTCCTTCAATATCACTCACTAGCTGCCTCTGACACAAATAGTCCCATCTCCACACAACCACAACATAAAAACCAAGTCTTTTTGCTCCCCCCCCCCTTCTATCTCACGATCAATCAATAGCTACCAATTATAATGAAGCCTTTCTTGTTATTTGCTTTCTTCTTTCTGTCCGCCTTCATCGCCTCTTCAGCCAAAGCCCAGTTCATCATCGACAATAGCGGCGACAACCTTGTCAACGGCGGCGCAAAGTACATCCTTCAGGAAATATGGGCGGAAGGCGGTGGCTTGGAGCTTGACAAGAAAGGGAACGAAACGTGCCCTCTTAGTAGTGTTGTGCAAACATTCTTCGAAATCGAAATGGGCTTGCCATGGAGGATTTCGTCCCCGTTAAAAATTGCATTTGTCCCAACCAACACCAGTTTGGACTTCTTCTCTGTCGAGGGAGATGTACCAGGCTGTTTTCCTACGCCGTCAAAAGGAGTGTTGTAGAAGAAGAGGATATATGGTATCAAGTCTGTGAAGATCGGTGGGTACGAGAACACCCTCAAGGGTGTGTTCAAGATTCAAGAAGATTCTAGCGAGGCCTGCAAGATTGCGTTCTGTCCCATTAATGGCGATTGATCTTGTGGAAATACTGGGACTTCCAGTGATAGGCGTTTGATTATCACTGATGATGACCCTTTCGTGGTTGTGTTGGTCAAAGCTGAATCATCTGGTGTGTAATATATGCATTCTCTATGTGTGTGTACATGTTTGCGAGTGTTGGAGATACTAAGCTCATATTAAGTGATTAAGATCTTAGTTAGTTATTAAGATCTTATATGCGTTGGTTAGTGACCCTAATCTATATATAAAGGGTCCATTATGTCAATGTGTTGTGGTCCTTACCTCGTGTTACTTCCTGTAGAATCTAATCATTAAAAGAAACTTTAAGTCGCGATAGACATAAGAAGCTCCCACCCATAGTGCCATTGTTGACTTGAGAGGATGATCGCACAACATTATTAAGAGGCAAAGTTTCATTTCCTGTCTTGGTGGGTAGCTCAAAGCCATCACCCCCTAATTCCCATAGAAATGGAAGAAAGTAGTATGTAGAAAATAAGGAAGGCTTCATTATTGGTTGCTAACTTGCTCGAGAGACACAGAGAGAGAGAGAGAGAGAGAGAGAGAGAGAGAGAGAGCATTCACCCTTAATTATACCACATACCATTATTCATGTTCGGCATCCCCAGGCAATGCACAGGAGTAATTAATTTAGCACTTATGTTAAAAACGTTACTCTAATCCTAATTATGTTGGGCTTTTAAGAATTCAACTCTAAACAAAATTTTCTTTTCTTAAACAAAACAAATTCATTCAACAAAAGTTTCATGTGTTTCTCCCAACTTTTTATTCTTATTCTTACATTTGTCATCCTGATCAGTAACCGAACACACATAATAAACTATCATCACTCACTAGCTCTATAAATATATCCCTTCGCCTCTCTCGTTTCCACACAACCACATCACATGAACAACAGATATCTCTCCCTCTCAATCTACCGATAATGTACCCTTCCTTGCTTGCTCTTTTCTTTCTCTTTGCCTTCGTCGAGAAAGCCGAGTTCGTCCTTGACAATAAGGGCAACTTCATTATCAATGGTGGCAAATACTTCATCCTTCCAAGTGTATATGGGCAAGCACCAGCAGGTGGCCTGGAGCTTGCCAAGACAGGCAAACGAAACTTGCCCTCTCAGTGTTGCGCAGTCACACCATGAAGTAATCAATGGTTTTCCATGGATAATTATGCCCCCATTAAGAATTAGATTCATCCCAACCAACAGTAGATTGGACTTGTTCACCTTTGAGGGAAAAGTACCAAGCCGTGTTCCTATGCCCTGAAAGTGGAATGTTGTTGAAGGAGGGGATGAGATCAAGTCTGTGAAAAGCAGAGGGCTCGATAACACTCTGGAGGGTTGGTTCAAGATTCAACAATATGATAGCTGGGCCTGTAAGATTGGGTGATCCTTATACATTTCCCCCCCTAGACTGTTCCGAATATACAAAAGCTGAGGCATCTATATGCATTAATGGTTTGTTTGGTATGATGGAATTGACTATATAGAAATGAAATTGGAGCTCAATTCCATGCTTTTCACATGTTTGGTTTGACAGAATCCATTTTCACATGGAATTCAATTCAACCAAAATTGATTGAATTCATTTCCATCTTCTGATGCATGGAAATGATTTCCATGTCCCCATTTCCCATTTTTAGCCTCACCCTCAGTTCATCCCACCAATACACCTGCTCATCGGAGATCTTCGCTACCACCCACCGTCGGCAACCTTCACACCCCACCGTTGTTGAGCTTCTCATCTCCGGCGAGCTTTCTGCTTCGGTTCACCGACAAAAATTATAAACGTAGAGCAGAACTTGAACATTGATTGCAAAATATGTACGCACACCTTCTGCACTCATCATCGCTACTGCAATTCGCATTTCTAATGACCCAAATACTCTAAACAAAACAAAGATGTCAAAATTGCTGGCTACATTCATTGCAAGTTCCAAGTACAAATGACAGTAGAATAAAAAAGAAATCGCTTCTAAATCTGATTCCGATCACATTTATTATTCTCTATTTCAACAGCTTTTCGATTAGTGCTAAGCAGAGGAGTCTCATCCCTCATTCGAAGCTTATGCTTGCTTATTCCCTGGTCGCCCCATCAACTGTAACTCTTGCTTGTCGTATATCTCCAATGAAAAATTCCTCAACATCTGCGCCTTACTTTTACTACTGCTCGTCGCTCCGCTCGGCGCCATCGTCAATTTCTTTGCTGCCCTTGGCCCCACCGTGCTCATGCTCATCGCCGCTAAGTTTGATGAATTGTTGCATCCCACCATCCTCGCTTACTCTTCTTATGTCGGCATCCTAGGTTTATCCGATGACTATGGGTCTCTGGGAAGGTTTTTTCCTCATATTCCTTGAAAACTTAATTTTTTAATTTAAAAGGGTATTTTGGTCTTTTTATGTAAAAATCATGTTCAATTTCCATGCCATACCAAACGTACTTGTAAATTCCATATCCACCCCTATATCTATCTCCATATCCATATCTATTTCCATCAAAATCAATTCCACTGTACCAAACGGGCCCTAAACAGAAAGCCACATGCGTAAGTGTCAAGATTGGCACAAAGCCACATTCATGTTTGGGAAAACTTTTTCCCAATACGCAAGTTAAGATAAAAAGTATATTGAAATCCGTAAAAAATATCTTAGTTCGTAAAAAGAATCTCGATATCTGTAAAATATCTCAGAATCTGTAAACTCCTTTGTTCCAACAAATTCCCAAACACACACGATTGGCGTGTTTCCCCAAACAAGTCAGATTATCCTTATGAATAGTGAAATGAGTGAGGAAACACAATGGAGCCATGCTATTCTGAATGGCTTGGTGGAATACTTTTTAAGGTTTTAGTTGATTCTATTGGCATTTTTTTCCTCGACATAAGTATTTTTCTACTAGAAATAATCATTTCCGAAACATTATCGTTTGTTGAGTACTAAATATAGACATCTCTTTCGGTGAAGATTCAAACCCTGATTTATCACTTTTTGAGAGACGGCTTATGTATTCATTTTCTGATTGTATGTATTTTTATTGCTAAGCACATGTATCATTCTATTGGAGATAATTATGTTTCAGATATTGATAGATACTAAATGTACGTACCTTCTCTAACAATGATTCAAACATTGATTTACCACGTTAAGGAATTAATCCATTCCCTTGTATATATTTAGCTTAACGAGATAGCACCACGGGATACAGAAAAGCCGAAACCAAAACGTAAGGACTTTTCTTGGTGTAGATAAATGGGCTGACATACCTACAAAAGGCCCAAAAGCATTGATTAATGCAGCCCAACAAAATTTGCATTACCTAATTTGCCCTTGTATAACTCAGATTAAATTTATTATTTACGTTATACCTAGAGACTTTGTGCAGTCTTAGCTTAGTGGAATACTGGGATCTTAAATGTCATTTTAAGGTATAGTTGGCTTAAGGAATCCTAAAATTGGTATGGGAAAGGTATATAAGTTGTTCAAAGTAGAAATTTCATGATGATTTCTATCGATTTTTTTTGGGGGTCAAAATATCCAACCAATTAAAGAAAATAATTAATATATAGTTACATAAGTCAATTTGCGGGGCATTGTAAAATATAGTCACATTATGTAGCATTATTCTTTAGTACTCATTCAATACCATATCATATATACCATGTCTCGTCAAATAATTCAATGTGTATGTTTGGGAATCTATTGGGAGAAAGGAATTTATGAGTTTCGAGATGATTTTACGGATTTCTATATACTTTTTACAAATTTTGATATGCTTTTTACGGATTTCGATATTCTTTTTACTGATTTTAATATGCTTTTTAACAATAATTTTACATTTTTTTAAGGGTTAACGGGAAATAAAGCAGAAGTTTTCTTATATGGGCATTGGGCATCCGGATGTTTTTGATGGGGCATTTTCACCTTGTAAGTTTTCAAAACGGGAAATTTCACTCCAAAGTTAAATATACTAATTTTAATTGTTAAATTTAACTGATATGTATATATGGCAAATAAGATGCAGTAAACGAAAGGATGAAATTGTCTCCTTTTAAATATTTATAGGTCTAAAGTAGCCCTTTAAAATTTCCGGGTGCTCAGTACCCATACGTGAAAACTTTTAAATTATTTTTGCACATTTACATTTTTGTAATGCACTTCCACACACTTTTTTGAGGGAGTCTTTAAGAAATTGAGGTTCTGCAATGTTTGCAGTTTGGACAAACTGGATCTTGAAATGTGTTACAGAAATAATGTTTTCAAGATTTTCCAAATTAAGAAAATGAATCAACGGCTAGTGATTGCTTGGATGAAGTCTTGAATTTGAACATGACATTAACATGTTTTTAAAGAGGAGCATGAAATGACGGTATGGCATTATCAGCAGGGTCGAAGTCAAAATCTCCCGCTTACAAAAAAAAAAAAAGTGAAAAAACAGAGAAGTTTACATGTGACTAACGAAGGTCTATATTTTTTTATTGAACCCTCTGTTGAAAGTTCAGACTAATCCAGATTCGAGACGGGTGGATCCCTTGTTGGAGGCAAAGCTTTCCCATCGAATATTTTAATTACAACTGCATTCCCATCATCAGGATTCGAACCCTGAACACATATATTTAAGCTAATCCAATATCTTACCACTTGGACTACGCTATCGGTGGTAACGAAGACCTATATTTGAATGGATATTATGCATCTAGAGTTGATCCAATTCCCATGTGTTGTGTGGCGTTCAATGATTTGAGAATTACCGCCCATTTTGTACACATTTGTTTTTACACAACTTGTCGTTTATTACTTTACATTTTTACATATTATTTTATTTTGATGAGTACATGAGCTGGATTTGATGAGGTTTGGGTACTCTTTGATGAGCACATGAGCTGGTATTAAATGTCTATATACTTTAGGAAATTCCATCGAATGAGTTTGGATGCTCATCAACACCAAATTTGCACTGCTCAGATTTAAAATATTTTAATCCATATTGAATCTAAATTAAATATAATCTCTTAATTATATTTTTTTCTTTAAAATAACTTTTTAATTTAAAATTGTAAGTTGAAAAAAAATTAAATTTATACCTTTTATATCCGGTGAGGTTCGGATGAGCATCAAGCCAGCCCTCAAACCATACCTCACTCAGATTTCCTCAAAAATGGTTCATAGAACTCTACTGCTCTCATCGCTTCCCATCCTCATACTTCTTTACCAGCCTTTGCAAATCTCAGATTCTTCTTCTTCTTCTTCTTCTTCTGCTCCTCCTCCTCCTCCTCACAACACTTTCTTACATTGCCTCCTCAATCATTCCCAACACTCTCACCCCATAAACTCGGCAATTTTCACCCCAAATGATGCCTCTTTCTCTCCAGTATTGCAGGCCTACATCAGAAACCTCCGCTTCAACAACTCATATACCAGAAAACCATTCCTTATACTCACTGCCCTGCATCTCTCCCATGTCCAAGCAGCAGTTATCTGTGGCCAAAAGCACAACTTACAGATGAAGATCCGAAGTGGAGGCCACGACTATGAGGGCGTCTCATACACATCCGAGGAGCCTTTTTTCATCCTTGACATGTTCAATCTCAGGTCAATCGATGTCGATATAGAGAC
>JANTPZ010009927.1:0-10073 GCA_025593235.1 Vachellia pachyceras | reverse complement strand
AAGTCTTATACTTTATTGGGTAGTGTTCTTCTCTGTCCTGTTTGCATATTTGCGCTTCTCCAAGTTTATGTCTGTTTAGGCCCTCTTAGTTTTTTTTTAACTGAATGTTAATTCGAAAAGGCTGTGATTTTGTCTATGTTTTTGGTTGAGTTGGAAAAGTGTAAGTTCTATTTTATTTCTTCTCTTTCTGGTTGGCTTACGTGAATAATTCCTGCAGATTACTGTCAAACACTAAGAATAATTGATGAATCGTACGGGAAACCTGGGGTATCAGTTAATATTTTTGTTGAAAGTTCAGAAAGACTTCCTCATGCGGTTGCTAGTGGAGATGTAGTTAAGTTTTGTAATGTTGTGGTAAGTGTCTCCTTCGCCCTAGATTTAATTGTACATTCTATAGAAATATGCTTGCTTTGTTTTTCTTGACTAATGTTGGCCATGGATTATTTTTGTTTCTGTGAATTTAGTCTTTGTTACATTGTACCTGCTTTTAAGTAAAGTTTGGCACTGTGCTGCTTTACTCTGTCGTTCTTTTACTAACTTTAATGTCCTTGAAATAATGAATTCAGTAACGTTTGCCATGTCATATCTTTTTTTCTCATGATGGTTATGTTTTGGATGCTTGAAAGAATCTTGGATTTGAGGGGAAAAATTGCAGTTTGGCAATGATAATGAGAGGCTTAGAGCATGAAGTCGTGATGGGAAATATCTACTACATTAACATTAGAACAATTTTAATGATATTGTACCTTTTTTTGCCAACTTTCATGATATCATATCATGTGGAGGAAATTTGGGATTTTCAATGCTCTCAGGTTAGGGTTTTAGATTTGCAGATTTTAGGGTACAACTTAGACGCTTATCTCTTGGGAGGAGGGTTTTCTTGTGAAGTTAAGGGGCACTTCAGTTTACCTGAATTCCTGAAAGAAAACAAAAGGGGGGAAGAATGATAATAGTGAAAGAAAGAAAGCAATTAGCCATCATGGTCAAACACCTTGAATAAATTTGATAATCAAACTTTGACAGACTCAGATTTTAAATTCTTGTCAGCTCAATAGATGGCTGTAGATTTCAAAATAGCAAGAACATTTTGGTGGATAAGCTCAATATCCCAGAGACGTATATTTGGGGACTTTTGCATGTATATAGTAGTGAAACTTATTAAGAATATCGTAGATGATGTTTTAGACTTTTAGGTTAGTTTTGAATATAACCCATCATTGCATGTTATTTATTTGATCTTTTATCATGTGGAATGTATATTAACACAAATCATGAGTTTTCTTATAATTCCAGTGATTCAGTCAACAAAAACAAGTTCACTCCCTTACAGTATGATTTAGTATTGACTTGCAAGATCATGCATGCATCACATGGGCAGAATGTGAGTTGAAATAAAGAAATATAAATTACTGATCTCCAGTTTAGATTGACTGAAGGATAACCATAGATGACTTTAGTATGCTCAATTTTATTAATTATATTTAACTTTGTACTACTGAATGCTGATAAACTCCGCCAATATTTTATAGCCGTTCCCTAACTTGGGTAAAGAACTAGGGTTGCGTTAGGCCCTTTTTGGCCAACATAAAACCCTATCAAATCTTTATGATACAGATCAATGAAGAAATTATGCTAATTACTGAATGCTGATAACTCTTTTTTTTTTCTGAATAAAATTCATTTCTTATTAATTAATCCTTCAGCTTCAAATTGCTGTCTTGTTTGGTTACAAATGGCTTATCATCTGATATTTACATTCAGTCTTCCATGTTAAGTTCTTTCAAAGCATTGACTTCATTTACACTTTCCTTCCAGGATTAGAGTGAGGGTATCGGAACTCAACTGCTTTCAGCTGGCTCAATAGATAAAATGTGCATGATATTCTTATATCATGATATTTAGGATTATATCGTAAAAAAATACAAGCGTATC
Source organism: Vachellia pachyceras (assembly GCA_025593235.1). Classification (NCBI taxonomy): domain Eukaryota; kingdom Viridiplantae; phylum Streptophyta; class Magnoliopsida; order Fabales; family Fabaceae; genus Vachellia; species Vachellia pachyceras. The sequence goes on along the minus strand of JANTPZ010009927.1, from coordinate 8,141 downwards.
TGTTTCCAATATTTTACATTTCGCCCTGCACATGAGGGGGCTTTGAAAATTCTGTAAAATTAATTTTGGTTATAGTCCAGCTTTAAATAGCTTTATATTACTGGATTTGATTTCATTTATAGTGCATCAATTTGTCTTATAAAAAGTTTTGTTGAAGATGAACTCTAATTTTTTATTGTATGCATCATTATATTGTAAACTCTGTCAAGTGTGTGATAAACTAGGACTCTAGGAGACTCTTCTTTTTATTCTTTATTCTTTAAATTTTGAATATATGATTTTTAATTTTGTAGATAAAAACTCATGGTGATGAAGTGAATTCCGTCTTCAATAAAAAGTTCTCCTCTTTTGCATTATATAATGGGAAAGACAGTAATGATTTTGTTCCTTACCAAGTTTCTTCAAAATTTCATCGGAAGATATATGGACAAAATACTCATAGACAGGCTCAGAAAGTGGCTGGTCAGGTCTAAGCTTATTGAAGGTAGTCTATGATTGTAACGTTCAATATGTTTTGAAAGCAGCTGATTCATTTTTAAGTAGTTTACTCCAAACTATACTTGATGTGCATTTTTCAAGTCACACAGATCATTGCATCAAGTGTTGCAACTTTGTGGTGCAATTTCTCAATATAAATTTTATAATCCAATATAACTGTAAATTGTACACACGCACACATCTATGGATTTTAGAAACCAGATAAACTATGAAATAGCCCTTTATATGTGTTTATGGAATTGTTATAGCTTTTGCTCAATCAAGAACTACCTGCTACTGAAAGCAATACATGTGTCACAACTTACGAGTCATTGATTTCATGATAGCTTTTGGTTTTTTTTTCTTAATTTCATCACCTTACATGCTATATTGGTGCAAGTTTCATGTAAGAATATTCAATAAGGTTTGCATTTGCTGTGTAGATTCCAGTAAGTTTCCGATTGTCAGAGAAATCAAGGAAGGAGACTGCTTTGTTGATCTGGCGTGCAAGGTATCTTTCTTGTTCCGATTTTTGTATCTGATTATGAGAGACCTTTGTATAGTTGAAGTATTTAAGGTTGCTATGCACATGTTGAGCTTTCTTTATCAAGACATGCCACTGTTCTCTTACATCCCTTCCTCCTCTCTGTGGTGGTTAAACAATACAAACAATTTTACCTTTTTCACCATTATATAATTCTGAAAATGTAATCCTTCTTACTTGTTTTACAAGTTAAGATACTTCATTGCTGTGAGACTGCAAATCATGAATGGATGGTCTTCATTTGGGATGGCACTGATTTGCTGCCAAACAGTATAAGTGCAAAGTGAGTTAATTTAATTTAAAAGTGTTTTGGCTAGATGAAATAAAGATCTGTTTATATTTTAGTGTAGTATATATTAGTTACTGATTGTATTGCACTATTGCCAAAGAAATTTAATAATATTTTTATAAATTTCATCCCAGAAGATGAACTACAAATCCTCTTCCTTTACATCTAGAACCTGAACCTCTTCCAAGAGAGTTATTGTGTAGTTTCCCTACTGTTGGGTCCATCTTGAGGATAACATATGACATAAACATTGAGAAGAGCCATCTAAAGTCTTTAGATATTGACAAGTGGGTCAAAATTGTCAATATGCATCTTGAAGTGTGTGCAGGACTATGGCATGGTGTGTTGACTCCTGCCATAAAGATTCGGTATACACCAAAAGATGATAATCTCATACAAGAGCGGGAAAGGTGGTTTTTCAAGTCTGTTGATGATTGAATAGTAGATCAATTGACTGATGTTTTGAGGCATTCTCTTTTTTATTTATTTGAGTCAGATTGTATGGGGAGAGAATGTCATTGAACTGTAGAAGAATGCCTTTTTCAAGCTTACTTGGGACTTCATGTATTACAGGTATCACTTGCACATTTCATCATTGTTTCCGATTTTCCCTAAAAACTACGATTATCGTACATTGGATATTTTTTTTACGAGGTAGATTATGATTGTGCTTGCTCCTACAGTGGTTGATCATGAAGACGCCCCATTTGTTACCTTAATGGATGCCCTCGCACATTCAGAGGTACCATATTGCATTATGCGTGCAGGCTTTGGTTTCATCACTTAGTGTGTCCAGAAATTGCCTTATTCCTATTTCCTTTTATTTTCTTTCGTTTTCCTTGTTACCCCTTGATAAATTATCTCTACTGCCTGCCACTGTTTTTAACTCTTAAAGAATAATGCTTATCTTAGACATTTGCATTCGTTGATATTACATCCCCCAGCCCCTTCTGTGCATGAGTAGGTGACAGTTAAATTCAAGTGTATTGTTCGAGTGGTAGCAGCATTGCCATGGCTGGCTTAAAATTTCCGCTCTCAGAGTGGGATATATAGGATGCGGCTGACACTAGAGGATCCTACAGCTAGAATACATGCTTACGTGTATGCTGAGGATGGGGTAAGAAATGTTTCTTCTGTACCTGTACATTATTGTAGATTCTTGGCATTTTTTATCTATTTATTGGCCTGAAGAATTTTACTTGTATTCAGATAATGCTGTACTTTATACTCTTTTAGAGGTGATGGTTGCTTGCTGCGCGTAGAGAAGACTTAGTTCTTGCCTGAGAATTTGGAATGGAATTTTCCCAAAGACCAAGTCCCATCTGTTACTTGGCCATCCATATTTTGTGCCTGATGATTATTTCTCATTTATGACAGGAAAAACTATTTGATGGATATCCTGAGAATTGTGCCCCATTTGGTACGCGGAATTGATTTTGATGGAATTGGAAGTGAAACTGGAAATGGAATTGGAAGTGGGTTTTAAAGTGTGTTTGGTATGACTGGAAGTATGATGTAAAATACTAAAATACCCTTAACATTCTTTTTCGCCAAAAATAAAATACGCTTAACAAAAAAAAAGTTGCAGATCGCTCGTTGCCGTCATCTCCCACCATCGTCACAGATCACTATCTTCGCTGCCCACTCCTACCTTCATCGTCATTGCAGATGGCATAGTACGCGGTGAAGAGCATGGCAAGGAAAGTGAAGAAGGTGATGGGAGACAGGCCGGTGTAAGCCACGATAGCTTCCTTCAGAGCCTCCCATAGTTGCAGAGCCATAGAGCTTCGCAGCATGCTGGTCTCAGCATCACAGCGTTACTAGGCTCTTGGGAGACCTCCGGCGTGCCAGATCTCCGTCGAAGAACTCCAACGCAGATAGAAGACCTCGTCATCGTCATCACAGATCTCTCAAATGATCGCATACCTTCGTCGTTGTCGTCGCCAGAGAAGAACTTCATCGTGCCAGATCGTCCTCCGTCGCTTGCCTCCGTTGAAGCCATCAGCTAGCCATCGCCAGAGAAGAAGGCCACCCACCGCCACCTCCATCGCCGTTGGGGAGGGTGAAGGGCAAAAGAGTCCAGCCTCAATTCCATGGAATTGGAACTGGGTTCCAGGGGGAGGTTGGAACCCAGTTCCATGATACCAAAAAGCTAAAATCCCACTTCCATCCTCAATTCCACTCCCATCTCTCCAGTTCCATCCTACCAAACGCAGCATTGCTTTCTGACGCAAAGATGAACATGCTACTGGGAGTAGTGCCATCTCATGATAGTTCGGGAACCAATTGTGCCTTAAGAAATCCACCGTGGGTGCAATTTTGCATCAAGTCTTGTTACATTTCTGAACATGATGTCTGGGCAGTAGAAAATATCGAATATTCAACCCCAAAATTGAATGAGGAGCGTGAAATAATGTTAAAAAAGCATTCATCTTTTCTTTTATCTTTTTGTTTCGGAAAAAAGAAAAAGAAAAGGTAGATTGCACTAACGCTGCTATTGTAGGATGTGCATCATTTAGGCAAAACCACCTTTTGTTTGAAAAGCAGGGAATGCTGCTACAGTAGAATGAATTTGTATAGTAGGTATAGTGACTCCTTGTCTCATCACTGATAAATGTACTAGATAAGCCTGAATGTAGAAATATATTTTATAAATGATCTTGGCAAGATGAAGGTCTAATGCCCGTGCTCATGCATGTAACCGACATTGAGCATGGCTTGTGCATACTCGTATTTTATATTTTGATTTGCATGCTATAATCTTAACTATATGTTTCCCACAGCACTCGCAGATCTTATTAACAATAAATCCAACCCAATTTTAGTTTTCGAATTTATAATGGGCCTTTCCCGAAACCACTGTACATAAATCGTAAGAAATCATTTGCCCCCCCCCCATTTTTTAATAAAAGTTAAGTGAATTGAGTTTTATGATTCATCTGCTAACCCACTTTATGGATTATAAACTATTTTTTTTTATCAATTGAGCCTGTTTCAGCCATTGGCAAAGACTATTTCCGTGATGAGTTCTGAATAATATACTTATTTTTTTATTTTTTTTATATTGCTTAATGTATGATGTAGTTGATAAATAAATCTTGATTATTTGTAGTGTTTCACTAGATATGTTTTTTTTTTGTGTGGAGTGGTGAACTAAGATGTGTTACTGAGAAAACAAAATTAAGACAATAGTATTATTTCGTTTTAATTTTAAAAGCGGGTTCAACTCTAACAAGAAAATTCACCTTCTATTTGTCATGGCTCCAGTCAGTGAATCCTAATGACTTCTTTATTTTTCACTCCCTCATTTATATAGTTTTTAACATAAAAGTGAATTAACTTTTACGAAATTAAAAAAACTAGATGAATTACTTTATTATTATATCCGGAAATATGTATACGTTTAGTTAGATTATATATTATTTTATAAGATGAATTAATTTAAAAAATTATAAATATATCAATTACTTTTTTCAATGCACAAAAAAAAGTCAATCATAAGTATATCAAGAAGATGAAAAGGAGATTTGCTTCCATTTCAACTTTGACGGACTCATCTGCAATAAAAGTCTCAGCTCAATTGCAAAAGTCAAATTATAGTACAAATTCAAAAGCACTGACAACAACACGTAGTAGGGCGCACCAAAGTCGCCAAATTATTAAAGAACCACTAATCAGAAAGGTGAAGCGAATGATCAGCTAAAGATCATTAGTCCTTCATGAAGCTACTCAATGCCAAACTTCTTTCTTAACAGAAGCGCAAATTGATAGACCTTGTGCTGATCAAGAAGGGACTTGGGGCATAAAACTATCTATACCGCTGAACCAAACACTCCGACTGTCCGTCTGCAAACGTCTTTTGGCCCAAGCAACGAACTTGGGGCACTCTGCCTCTATGCTGAGGTTACCGAACTTCTCATAGACTTCAAACCAACTTAAGGATGGAATAAGTATCACATCCAAATATCCAAGCTTGTCCCCTCCAAAGTAGGGCTTGTCTACCAGCAGTTGCTCCAACAATTTCACGTTATCTATGAACTCCTTCTTGGCAACTTCTTGCTCTTCTCCCTTGGCTGTCCCTAGTCTCCTTCCCACATCATCTATCTGTTTCAAAGTCACAACTTGCACATGAGATAGAACAAGGAAAATGAAACTACAGCGTGCTCAATTTCCTATTAAATAAACAAACAATAGAATGATGGGAAAAGAGTCAGTCGCTCACAGGTTTGCATGCTTTCTTGCCAACAAGCACACCTCAAAACTTTCTAGAAACATGCAATTATTAGTACAGAATCGATAACATTTTTATATTGAAATAATAGTTTGCCGAATATTGTTTTCCTTCTTGCCCTATCAAATAATGCAGAGAAATGTAAATAACAGGACTTTCAAAGTGAGAAACCAGCCCCACAACTTAGTGGGACTTAGCAAGCACGGCTTCCCATTAACATCCAAACACGGGAAATCGACATGGATCTGCAAAATCTTAAAAAATACAAACAATAAAAGAAGCTCCAATATTATATATTATCCGCATGCTATTCACTATTCCCTCCCTCAGACATGCAAACAAGAATCAGAGGTAAAGATCAAGTGTAGATGTTGTATCCATTCTGGAAACAATGCGAAGAAATTGTCGAGATCTAAAAGAAGCGCAGAAAGGAACCTTCTTGTCAACGAAGTCGGACCAGAATTGAGCTTGGCCTCTGAGATAAGGATCGCAAGGAAGGAGAGGGTATTTGTCGGTCCAGACCTCATCAGTGTTTTGAACAGCAATTAGAGACTCACAGATGGGTTTGCCGTCGGGAATGAGAACCGGGATCTTCTTGTGAACCGGATCCATTTGAAGAAGCATAGGGCTCTCTTGTTGAGTTCCTCTTTTACTCATGAGTCTTCTTATTTATAGAACTCATGGTGAGCTTTTAGAATCAACGATTAATCTTTAATTTATCTTTTTAAAATTTGAATACAGATATCAAAAGATATTCAAGATTAATCTTTATTAATCTTGAAATTCAAATTTTCAAAAGGATATTTAAGATCAATATTTATTAATCTTGAAATTCGAATTTTCAAAAGGATATTCAAGATTAATATATATTAATTTTGAAATTCAAAATTGAAAAGATAGTCAAAATTAATCTTTATTAATCTTCATATTCGAAATTTGAAATTCAAAAGATATTTAATATTAATCTTTATTAATCTTGATATTCAAAATTAATCATTATTAATCTTAAAATTTGAAATTTGAAATTCAAAAGATATGAAATTCGAATTTTATAATTATGATTTGGATTAAACTGATTTGATCAAATCAGATCCATATATAATTAATCTAAATAGTGAGTCAACGAATTTAATTTATCTTTATAAATTAAATTTGAACATTAATGTGAGTTATTTAATTTATTAAATAAATTAAATACTGACATATAATATTATTATCATTTCGAATTTATATATATAATTCGAATAAACCCTAGAATTAAAGCTTTTGTTGGGCTGTTCTTACATGCAACCCTGTAAGCCCATATGAAGTTGGCAGTGGGCTTAACTCAACATTAGCCCACAAGTCACAAGCAGTCTCTAGCAAAATATTACAACTACCTAAATCATATGAGATTCGTTAACACGACGCAACCTTTCATGTAATCACATCATGTCCCTTTTGTCACATGATATCTCAGTCAAGAATGAAGCATGGATGTCATTCTCCTATTCCTAATGACCATTTCTTTCTCGATCCCTAAGTAGTCTGATCAATGAAATGAAAACTTCTTTTCATTACAGCATGGCCATGCATTTCTCAGTCTCACTCACTGAGGGGCCAAGTAATATCTCCCAACTAATGTGAGGGATAAATCTCATATTGATCAATCACATTTCTCCGCATGAAAGACCTATAAGCCCGATTATAGCTTTTATCATCACCCGGTCAAAGGTGACTTTTGACTAGGTCAAAGCTTAGTGACTCTCATGCAAGAATCCATGATGATCTCAGGTTAAAGGGTATTGTGACATAATTACATATGAGATAAGCTAATAACTTAATCCATACAACTTTCTTATAGTGGGTCAGTCCAGTACTTTATACTCTTACAAGTACCTATGACTTTGATTCATATCTCCATATCTTATCAAAATCATACTGGTCTTACCTTATCTACACTCCTGCAAATGCAACCAACTAGGTACATTTAAGACAATATTCATAATTCATCTATGGATGCAATTATCATAATAAACATGCAAAACACATGATAATTAAATGGAGAAAATACATTAAAATAAATAATGTGTGAAGTACAATGATTGATCATATGGCACAATTTTCAACCGTACTCATACTCGATACCTTTCTCGGCAAGCGCAATTCCAACCCTCATCCCAAAGGGACTTGGCCAGAAATCCAACAGAGTCACCTCATTTGCCATTACTGCAGGATGAAACAAGAACGAATTGAACGAGTGAAGAAAGAGGAGATAGATGCCCCAATTTATAGGCAAAAGCACCGTCCGTAAGTTAGAATGGGAATCAACGAATGGAGAAAGAGAGGCGACGTGGGAATTATAGGTCAATAAAACCAAAAAAAAAAAAAGAAGGGGTGGAAGAAATAATTACTTTTATTATCTTTATTTTAATTGAAATTTGATTTCTCCAATTTTTGCCGTATATTTACGAATTACGACACAAAATCCAATACAAATGTTTTCTTTTTGCTTCGAGGCAAACTTTTTAACGAAGGCGACGCAAATGATGCTTTAACTTGAATTAAACATGAGCCCGTTGGAAAAACTGTTTGCAGATTATTTTGATTTATAAAAAAAA
>JANTPZ010009926.1:0-12374 GCA_025593235.1 Vachellia pachyceras | reverse complement strand
ATTTAACTTGGTAGACCCTACTACAGCTTGGCTGTTTGCTCGTAATCAGAGAAAAGTCATCTGCAGATATAATTTGGTTTCAAGAAACCCACTTGGATGCCAAGTTGATCTCTGTATTACACAATAATACAGCTTATACGCCTGCCATTACCAACTTGATCCATTTATATGATCCATCACACAAGTTTGAACCAACATGTTGAACTAGTAACCTGTTCTTACGCGATCATTGAATAATAAACAACTCGCTAAAATATTCTCAGAATAAAAGAAAGTACAGAGCGCCGCTTCTTGGCTTCGCTTTTGGAAGACACATTCAAATTGAACCCTTTAACGTTCAATTTTTCTTAAAAGAATATTATTCTAGGGATTTTCTCCCACTCCAGAATTCAACAAGAATCCGAAGGAAACACTGTAGAGGGGAATTCTTACTGATGCCAACCCTTCTGCGCGCGTAATCTTTGCCACATCTATCTTATACCTTTAATTTAAAACTTCCGTTCCATAGATATTAGATAATACTCCCTCCTATGGTTTATATAACTAATTTGCAGATATTGAAAAAACACTAGTTAAATTGGTTATATATAAAAAAATGTTTGTTGGTCATCCTAAACTAGCCCTTTAATCATTTGCATTGGAAGTTTTCTCTTTCTATTGAAAACCTTTTTAATATGAGCGATCTACTGGGAGGGTTTAGGGGGGAACAAGGATTCAACTTGGGGAATCGGGGAAAAGTCACTCATTGAAATTTTATTTGTAAAAATGACCTAATAAATTTTTATACACAACCAGTTCTACTGTACTTTCTATCTACAAAAAAATTATCACCCATCACCCATCCTCACTGATAAAATTTTCAATGGGTGACTTTCCCCAATTTTTCCAAACAAACTACTTAGAATCTTACACATTGAAGATACAAAATGGGCTAATATGGTGATTGCACATGGTCTTTACAGAAAATCCGGAGTCAACTGCTGCACCAATCCATAAACCGGACACGTGGCAATTTTACATATCTTTTAATTCAGTCTCATGACTGAATTTCAAAGCTCAAACATAATTAAGAAACAGGCTCACAGGGTCTCCAATGCTTCACATTTGTGCTCAGAGGAGGAGGGAGACTGGCAGACCATGACTGCAAATCAGGCAAGGGTCCTGTAAGTGCCATGAAATTTATCCATTTTCCTTCGGCATTCTCTTCCAACTCAACTGATGATCAAGTCAGATACAAACTGCAGTGAGCATCCTGAAAGAAAACTTACAGGAATTACAAAGAATACGGCACACACAAGTTTTTTGGGCTTCAGGTGTGGGCAAAAGAACAAGTGTATACTTCCTCCTGTCTTTAATGCAAGGAAATTAGTTAAGTTGGTTGCTTTAATAAAATTTTCCTTTCTCTTTCTAATTTCCTTCCTGTAATACGTCGGCAATCTATCCTCAAGAAAATTTTGCAATTAAGTAAACCTTATCATATGAGTAGTATTAACCTACTGCATGATGATGCATAAAAACAGTACAAGAATTGAGTCAAACAACAGAAACCATACTTACCCGGCAAATGCTCTGGACAATGCTTTTTTTTTTTCGATACACTCTGGACAATGCTTTTAATGGTGGGTTTTGTAACCATATCGAAGTTTCAGAATCAGCACTTGCATCTATCCTATATGAAAACAAATCGACCTCCAGGCATCAATCTATCATGTAATTCCAACCATGTACTATCCTATATGAAAACAAATAGTAAGAAATGTAAAACCCAATGCTACTATATGCTGAGACAATGTAATTTTGTTTGTCCAATGACTTTACTTGAGAAAACTAAGAAAAAGAGCTTAATCAAACAAGAAAACAAAGACACAATTTGCTTAGTTTTAAGAAAATCTCAATCTTAACGTTATAGTAGCATTTACAACTTAATATCTACTTTGAGATTCCATGATCAGCACATGAAGAAACTTTTCATTTCATATTCATATATGTTGAAAGAGAAAAGGATTTAATTGAAACTAGAGACTGCAAGAATTTCTGTCCAGGATAAAAAAAATTCTTTTTTTTTATCAGCCAAAGCTTTTGATGCTGCTGGGTTGGCCAAGAAGAACTTCACGGTCGCCTAAGTTGTGGAAATCAATATGCTGAAAATAACCACATAACTCATGCAGCTGAGGGAAGACTTTTCCATCAGCAAATAAATCAACAACAATGCCTGAGAAATATTCAAACATATGTTGGTAGATGGTCAAAATAGAAGATTTACTTCCACTAAAATTGAACAAAGACATCTACATCATTGGTCCAAAAGTGCTTGACTAAATATATATTGCGAATTTGAATAGACTGAGAACTAGCAAATGGATAACAGCTTACATAATTATGCTAAGGTAGGAGCAAAACTTTAATTTGAATAAACCAGGAAAAATGATATGGATGACTCACCAGCATATTTTCTGTGCAAATTCTCTGATGGAACGAAGACATCACCAACATGAATATTCAGTATACCACCATCTTTTGTTGGTTTCTCCATATCAGATAGACCAAAATAACCTCATGCTATGAACGTTATCTGCAACAAAAGAAGAAAAACTCGGTTAGATTATTCATAATTAACATATTAAGTACAATTCAAAGGAGCCATTTAACTGTCACTGTTCGCTTGCTTTATTTCTAAGGTATAAATGCAACAAATTTAGGAACCCCATTTTGATTGCTCTCAAATGGAGAGAGTCCATACAGTTCGAACTACACAAGACTCAGAAAAAACACACCCGGGGGGGATACGAGAGGAATCAAGGAGGAGCACTCTAGAATAGGGAGTGTCGAGAATCATTATGTCATTGTAATCGCTTTTCACAACCGTCAGGACTTGAAACCTTTCTTCTTCATCTTGTTCGTTGTGTTGGGCTGGAGCCGAAGTGGAAGAGAACTCAGCATTGGCCTTAACTTGGTGACTAGAGAACAAAGTGGAGCGATTTCCAGAGTGAAGGCTAATGGAGTAATCAAGTTGAATTGCAGAAATGGGAAAAGTGAAGGAGAAGCTATTGTGGGTAATGCGTGGAAGCGCCAATTTGGGTAACGGCAAAACGTACCCTCCCATTGTTGATTTCAGAAAGAATGAAGATAGTAAGCTCGTCACTGTGCAGTGTCCACTTGACCATGCTTATCCATATCCACGAGACCACGACATTACTTATTGAAAAAGCTTTTTTACCATGTTTCTCCTACTTTATATATAAGTTAAGTTAAAACTTCTTTCATATACTTACTTTATTTTATATAAAAGTATTTTTTCACCGCTTTCTCAAACAGATCTATTGTATTATACATTTATTTATTTATTTTTAAAGAATATTACGTTAAGAGATTAAGTATTAACTATATTTTGCCAACATCTTGTTTTGGTCAACGCTGGATATAGGCGCAGGAGGGAGGGTTGTGAAAATATGTTTACATAAATGGAAATAAAACATCTCATATATTTATTTGGTAGATTATAAATCATATTTAAAAAATTATTTTTATCGTTAATTCAAACTTGTTATCCATGTCCAATCATTAGATACTTACTAGAAAAATAGCTAGAAGGTTGGTCTTCTCTAAGATATATTTGTTTTTGTTATATATTCATTCAAGGTAACAATCTATTTTATTTATAATATTTATTATTTTTCAACAAATTTACTTAATTTATGAATTAATATTAGTTAGGTTCTTTTAAGGAAAAACATATTACATTTGTTATAATTACGTAACTTTTTATAATGGGAGGAGTCTTTTACCTAATGAGCATTATATCATTATTTTGAGATAAGACTCTGAGGATATTCGTCAGCAACAGTACACTAACACAAAGTCACAAGGTGGGTGTTGCAATAAATTATAAGAAAAACATATGTAATTAGAAAAATGTACAAGTTTTCGGCAAAAAAAAAAAGAAAAATGTACAAGTAATCAAATAAAAACCAACATTTTTCTCCATTCCATTCATTCGTATTCCTATTTGCAGATTATGCAATGATAATGATATATCTCACCGAAGCCTGTCATCATCATGGGAAGCTTTACATGAACAAAAGAATTCAACTTGCCCAAAAATGAGTGAAAGAAACATACAAAAATAAATAAGTAATTACAATTCCTCACCACTCAATTCACTCTCTCCACGCCACCACACCCCAAAAAATAATTTTTTTAATAAAAAAAAGAGGCAAAAGAAAAACCCTTCGATTTGCAAATGCATGTGCCCATCCATTGTCTTCTCTACCCTGGCAGCGAGTCCTCTATGTGCAGCACAAACCATACCTTTGAGTGTACGTGAACCCAGTTCACAAAAAAATAAAATTCTGTGAAAATGGGAGGGGAAAAACTATATCTGTACATGAAAAACCAAAACTTGAGGATCTCAATGAGACTGATCGCCATCCATTTGGTGCAATAAGAATTGGAAGTCGGATCTTTGTCTTAGGATTGTGGGTGGATCCACATCGATGTCTGATAAGCGGATGTCACTCATTGAACAGAACATCTCCTCCATTGAGAAAGGGATACTGCAATTTATTTTACAACACACCAGTTAGTGCTACTGATTCATACAGGAAAAAGGAAGAGGATTTCAGGGTTTAAGTTTTTTTTAATGGATCCTTAACCCTAAACCATGTTCTATACTCTGGCTTCTACGTTCTTTCAATCCACATATTCAAATATTGTCAGACTCAGTTGGATCATTCACTTGAACTCAAACTTGAAACCTTATACTAAAAGAGTTCAAAGCTTATTCCACTAGGACCAACGTGTTGGTTAACAAGTATGGGAACTGGAAAGAGTTGAAGAGTTCGTTATAATTCATTACCTGGAATCCACCTCCAGGAGGAAGGAGTTATTAGGAATGTTTATGGAGTCCTCTGCCACAAGAACTCTCATTCTGCTAATTACCTGGAAAAAAGATTTCAGGAAAAAACGACAAATTAAAAGTTATGAAGAATTCTAAGAAGAAGAAAACCAACTGTTGCGATTCCGTTTGAATGTTTAGGAGCTTTATCATTCTTGGAATCAGTCTGAGAACGAAAAATCTTTGTGAAAAAGATGCAGTAAAGCTATATATGGACAAAAAAGTCAAGGGTTTACTTCTTGAGATAAGCCTTGTGCTCCATATTTGTCATCCCAGAACATAGTTCCAATGCGATATATCTGTGGGATACTTAGTACCTGATACAAGAACCAAAACAATAACCATATATGAAAACAACAAAAGATACATTACATCATCACAGCAACAAGTTTTATGACCATTTTAGATGAAATAACTAGTAGCTACAGGCCAAAAAAGAAGTTGCTTCTTAATCAAAAAGTTTCATGCAAGAAATTTTTTTGTATGGTATTTTTCATAGAGGAGTTAGATGAATTACCGGACATAGTTCACTTGTTATCTCATCCAAAGATTTTTGTGTCTTTTGATGTGAGACCTGCATAAAGAAGCGTTTTGAAATTTAAGCCAGGAATATGAATGAAAGAAAAAGATTATTCGGGTGCATATATAGTCTCGGTCCATGAAACTATACCAGAAAGCCCACAGCTTGGCGTATGTGTTTGAGTTCATCCCAAGAAGATCCAGCAAACTGCAAAATGAAAAAAAAAGGTACAAAATGAATGTTTTGATGTTCTTCTCTTTCCAGTTTATGTTCTTTGTTATTACAAAAATGTAAGATTACCTTATCAGTTGCTTTGATGCACCATTGTTCCAACTCATGCAAACCTGCCTTTAAATACTCTCCATTGCTAAAGGAGCAGCACTCACGGCGAAGCAACAAACTGCCAGTTCATAGTTTTTGTTAGTTTAGGGTAAATGGCAGCTCGGTACACAAGAATCTGACTAAGTGGGTTATGGGGACAAATAAATGTACACAGCCTTATCCCCACAAAAAGAGATGCTGTTTTCAGGATGTTAATTCAGGTTTCTATGAATTAGAATTTAAATGTACCACTCTTATTTTTGGACTGAAATTCCTAATGCAGTTTAATTGAATATCTTCTTACCTATTGAAAAGCTGAACATTCATGAAAGAGAACACCTGACTGAATATCTTCCTTGTAATCATGGAAGGAACCTGAAGTCGAAAGAAGTATAAGATATCATAAAATCTCAACCGTTAACAAAGAAAACCTAGCAAAAAAGCACATTTGTATTTTGTACTTACATAGTTGTCAGACAATATGCCCAAGGTATCATCTAACTTATTGACAATACTTTTCCAGTGCATATGTGATGCCTGTTGTTTTGCAACTATATTTGAGTGGATGTTCCTTGATGATCCTCGTACTGATTTAGTCCTCATAGATCTTGGTGCCTGCCGAAGGTTATATGTTAACATATATGGACAAGTTAATTGAGCAATGTATATAATGTCATGTTGGAATCTTAGATGATTTCTATAATATTATGATGTGAACCTGAATGCACAAGTTTAGGAATGGGTTGATCTCTTTCTTTAAACTGTCACGGATCATTCCATATATCTTCTCAACATATGCAGTTAAGTGTTGCTTGAACAGAACAGCTGGATACTTTGCTTCCACTTTTGATTGCTCATTTGGCTTGCCGACCATTCCACTGTACCCACTTGAAACCCCCATGCCCATAGAGGATGAAAGCAAGCCCTAAATTTGTATAAAAAAGAAATATTGCATTACATTATTACATCATTGATGTAATATAATGCACTTGAAAATTGCAGTTTCTGGGAGCTTACTTGTGCCATTCTGCCAAATAAAGTAGCTGGGGAGTTTCGATGATTACGAGATGCTGCCTTAGTTGAGTTGCTGGCCTTGAGTGTGCTTTGTAGGAAAAACAATAATGTTGAAGTTGTAGAGAGCCAGTATGCCAAGTCATTGATTCCTTCTTGACTCTGCTAAGGAACAAAGATGGAATTACAGTAAGTTGGAATGCTTAATGTTGTTTTTTTTTTTTTCAATTTCTTGATATTTCTTAATGTATATGATTTGTTCTTGGGCTATATACTACCTCAATAGATGATCGGATTGTGTGAATAATTTTGTCAAATATATGTGTCTTCTCTGCTTCAAAGGATCTCCATTGAAGAAGGGCTTTATAGATAACACAAGCAGCAACTGGCCTGTTTTTCTCAAATCTCTTATCCTCAGCAAGACACTTGAGCAGTGCATCATGACTTTCCTGTTTACAAAAGAAATGAAAATTGTAATGTTCCATCTATCTCTCCATTGAATATTATTATTTTAGTAATATAGGTAGGTATATATTAGGTTTGTCTTCCTCTCAAAATGACTTGTCTTAGTTTGATAGGACCCATCTCAGATTTATATAGCTTTGATTTGATGTCCAACTAATCGATGAGAGACTCTTTAATATATTCTAATATTATCTACGCACATGTAATTGCTTTATCTTATTGAAAACATACCTGCTGCCTGTCTGTGAGTGATCTTTGTCTTATAAGGAGGGAGAGTGGTTGTCTTGGTTCCTGAAAACAATTTTATAAGTTAAAATTAGCAACCGTTATCAAGTGCTGATCCAGAAATTCTTAAAAGAATTGATGAAGTGAGTTTGGAATACTTTTCTTGTTTGGAGTTCTTCAGCTGTTGTGAGGTTTCCATTATCCAAATTCTGCATCACCATAACAGACAGTGTCACATAATGAGATATACTTCTATGAGAAAAAGTTAAGGAGGGTGTACCTTGATTTGTGGAGTTATTGTATCTGATGAAATAGGATTCTGTTGAATTTTCTCTGTAATAACAGTTTCCTGTTCTTTTTCTATTTTCTCTGGATAAACCTTTTGCACCACAGCAGCTACCGGCTGGCTCCGAAGAATTTCATTCTCTGATTCTAGATTTGCAATCTTCTCCTTGAGGCTGAAAATAAAGATGTCAGAATTTCACAGGGATATACATAATTTCTTCAGCTTTATGTATGATGTATCAATGTTACTTTCCACATCTTTTGGTCCAAAAAAGTTTAAATGGGTTAGATCCTGAATGCCCGTCAAGGCCCGAGCATATCTCCATATTCAAAAGCGCTTATAAAGTTATTTACACATCACTGATCAATAAAGTCCTGACATTGACATTAAGTCAACTCATTATCAACCGTAGCGGTTCCTTTCCAAATCTAATGTGATACAGTGGTAAAGAATATAATTTCGAATATCCATGACTAATCCATCAAAGCGTGAAACTAAGGAAGTGATCTCGTAGATGTTGACAAACTTTTTGGATATTCGAGTTGTGACCACATTCTGATGACTATCTTTGGATTCTAAACATTTCTCTTGCAGAAAAGTAATAATAATAGATAGTGCGAAAGAAAGAAAGGGAAAAAAAGAAACGAAAGCCATGTCTTACGTTTTAAGCTCCTCGGAGAGTTCCTCATTTTTTGATTCAACCAAAGCCTGCTTGCGTAGAACTTGATTCTCAGACTCAAGGTTTGAAAAATTCGATTCTAATCTATGATCATAAAGACAAAACAATCAAAGCCGGTTTATAATGGTAGCAATTTTTTTCCTGTTGGCCAGTTATTTGAATACCTTTCAATAATCTCCTGAAGTTGTGTTGCTTTCATATGTGCTTCTTCAGCCTCTTTCACCCTTTCTTGAGTCTCTTTTTCCATGTCTGAACACCTTACCTCAAACTCTTCTATCTTCTTCTTCAGCTCTTCTACTTCACTCTGCAATTTCAGAATTAAAACTAATTACTTCCCATCATATAAGTCTGTATCGCATTAATATTTTGCCATTCCAATATAATAAGCACATTTCCTTAAAAGGATCACTATTCACGCCTTAAAAGCTAGCTATGCCTCTCTTTTAAGTTGACCCTCCCAATGTGTGACCTGTGACATTTACCTTCTTATTTATGAATGTGAATAATCTTCAATGTGAAGGAAACAATGCTTTGGATTTACCTCTAGCTCCACATTTTTACTTGCGAGTAGGTCAAGCTTGGTATTGTCCACGACAGGGACCTCTTTGATGACTGGTGGTGCTGATTCGATTGCTATTTTAGCTGCTTCCTTCTCATGTACAATTGCAGCATGGGCTTCTTCAAGCTGACTTTGCATTTCTTGTAAAGCATTCTGTAACTTTGCAATTTCTTGTCCTTTAGCTTCCTCAAGATCAATCTGCAATATATTTATCATCACCATTAGATCTTTCAGTTTCTTTTAAAGCGTTCTGTTATTTCACTGGTGTGCATAAAGTAACCAATTTTTAGTCTTTTTAATGTTAATAATGTAGAGAACAGTTGTGTGAAGCCATACCCTCAAGTGCTTTTCAATATCTAGTCGCCATGTGAGCTCTTCCACACGCTTCTCCAACTTGTCCTTTGCCTCCTTAAGTGCCCCTGTTTCCCTTGCAGCCTGCACAATAGTTTTGGCCGTTACCAACCATATCATGCTTTGAAATTTGAATTCTGAATCATCCTTTTCATATAGGATAATTCTAAAATAATCGGTTGGCAATTTTTTAAAAGGAGAAAGCCCATGACAAGTTGCTTATATCCAATTAATCAAGTTCACATGTGAATTTACAGGTGTATAGACAATTTTAACAACAAACAGTAACAAAATAATAGGTGTTTATATGGAAATTTCTCGATCATAATTTTAACAATTAATAATAACAAAATATCAAGTGTCCATATGAAAATTTATAAATCATAATTTGCATTATAAGAGTTGATAAAAAATTTACTAGTGTTCATAAGTGTATTTATAAGTGTATATACGCATTTTAACAAATAACAATATCAAAATATTAAATATGAGTAAAAATTTAACATAATGTATATAAGCAACTTAATTTTAAGTTTTGACTTTTTCTGAGAGTATACACGCACACAAAAGAAGTAACACTCACCATCCTCAGCTTCCTGAGCTCCTTCCTAGCTACTTTGGCTCTCCAGAGACATTGAAGAGAAATAGTTGCCTTCTTGAGCTTTTTGTAAGCAGAAAAGGCATCGACTCTTCTCCATTGTGTCTATAAAAGGAAAGAGAAAGTTCTTAACTTTATGCATATATTTGCATGTGTTGACTTATAATTGCCGTTAAATATATCCCAGTGAAGAGGCCTTATACCTAGAAACAAAAAAGGAAAGAACAAGAAGAAGATGCTGTTTAAAAAAAATGTCTTTACCTGAACTTTTATTGCAGCCTTTGTTCTTCGTCTGTATCTGTATTCATTTCTTGCTGCCATTGCTCTTAACCCTGATTGGATAACTATGGCTGAAGCTTGCAATGATGTATAATGGTTTCTCGCTGTGTGTGCACGTGCATGTTTCTGTATGCGAATGGAAGCTGCTTCCCTTCTCATATGCTCATAAAGTTTACGAGCAAGTCTTGCTGAAATAAGGAGCAGAACCAAAAAAGAATAGTTGAAATCAAAGTTATACTCATAAAGTTCACGAGCAAGTCTTGCTGAAATAAGGAGGAGAACCCAAAAAAGAATGGTTGAAATCAAAGTTATATACTACTGACCGGAGCTTTAAGTACTAATATGAAGTTACAACTCATTTTGTTACCTCTCCATAATTTTTGGATATGAATCGTGGCTTTTCTTAAGTTGAGGAACTCTTTTCTGGTCAAATGTGTTCTGATTTGTCTCTGTATGCATCTAGCAGCTCTGGCTAAGACTTCAGCTCTTCTTGCATCTAATTCAGCCATCTGACCAGCTCTCAAAAATACCTTCGTTTTCCCCATCTAGATGAAACAAATGTATTAGATCTCAAATCACTCTACATGCAGGGGGAAAATTAATGTGTATGATGACCTTAAACTTACTTGATAGCCTTTTAGTCCCATCTTATCACATATAGCAACACATGCTGTTTTCTCGTCGGATCTGCACAAAGAAAGCAACAATTGTTTTGATCACAAAGGGGAAAAAAAGCAACAATTGTTTTATGGGGCTATATTTGAAGCTCAACATATTAGCATTTTCAGGTTAATCTTCAACTGAGGCCTCTCGGGGGTAGCGTTACGAGGTCTCAGAAGTTAGTTGGAACCAAAAAAAAAAGTTAAGTGAGATTAAAAAATGATGTTTGACATGATTTTGGAGGGAACTAACTTTTTGCCTAAAAACTACTTCAAAGTTGAAGCAATTTTTTTTTTTGTTTTGGCTTTTTTTCATATTTAAGCCTCCTGAGACTTTATATATCATCCAAAGAAATTTTTATCGAACTGACATTTTTATAAAAGCATATCCAAACATAAATCACATTGTACTAATGACTTTTGCCCCAACTTCAATTTGCAAAAGTCGAATGGAATAAAAATCACTTTTACTACCCACTTAAGGGCACTAAACTATTTTGTTGGCTTACCAAAAAAAAAAAGGTCACTTTTTACCAACATTAATCCAAACAAACCCTAATGCAATATAACAATGTTTGTATTCCACACTTGAATCAATGGTTCAGGTAAAAAGAGTATCTTTTTTCTTTTTTCAATTCTCTCCTAAAAGAAAACGAATGTTGCATACCCATCTAGGACATCAGGGGCAAGCATTCCAAAACGTTCAAGGAACTCATCAAATGTTCGTTTTGTTGGATATCCAGCACAACTAATCCGAATTGCCTCAAGTACTCCCTGCAAGGGTACAGGTGAGGTAAATGTCATTGGCTAAAGAATTTTCCGAAACATAACAAAAATGAGAGGAGCAAAAAAAAAATACAGCACACACCCCACATCTCAACTGGTTTAAGATGTTGAAGTTCTCAAATATCCCAGGCTGCAAAACTGTATTTGGTTTCACACATCTGATGTAGTGTGGTTCTGTTGTGTTCAATGTGTCCATTAGAGATTGTAGTTGTTGCTGGATGACAAGGGGAAAAAGAAACAGATTCAGAAACCAAGTCAAGTGCTGAGAGAGAAAAATATCCTTCATTTTTACCTTGAACCTCGTACCAATGGAAGAGAATTTTGATTGCTTTGACGACTCCTCAGGTAATGGAGGGAACAGATTTGCAACAAATAAGCATTTGGAGGCGTTTAAAAGAGCTTGATGCTCTGCTACTACATAATCTTTGTTCTTATCTAGAAACTGATCTGCTTGGTATGTGACCTGTGTATTTCAGAAGGTTGGACAAGAAGAAAATTAACAGATTTACCTTTGTGTGTTAATGATGTCCAAGTAATAAAAATGTTAGTAAATTTATCTTACATCTCCAGCATAATGGTTAATTGTGAAATCTGTTCTAGCAAGTTTCGGCTTGCTAAAGCGCTTGTGTGCTTTATACGTCTGATACAATTTTTGGGCAAATGTCTCATGTGTTGACTTGGGGAACATGCTGCAACAAAATATGAAATGTGAAAATGCCTCATCTAAGAAATTCATTCATA
>JANTPZ010009925.1:0-12437 GCA_025593235.1 Vachellia pachyceras | reverse complement strand
GCAACTGGCATTTCTCAATTGTAGGGGGCTCCTGAATGTATCCTTTGTTCTGCTCCAACAACTGCTTATAGTAAGTATTCCCATGCTTGGCTGCAAACTGTGATGCTTGACAGGCTTTGGATTGCAACTGCCGCAACTTAGACGCCATTAACCCTGCACATTACAAGTACTCTATATAAAATTAGGAGCTAAGAACCAAAACAGAATGAGCATTAATCGAACACAATAACATTCATCTTCCACACAAACCAATCTATTATATTTAAAATTATCTTTGGTCACAAACGTCTGTCAGGTCTCATTTCTGCTTCTCACACATAACATTAAATTGAGTACAAGAATAAAATGACTAAAAAGATCTATAATTCATATACTATGCAAACAGAGTACGCCATTAGCAATGGATTTAATGGCTTGCCAAGTACTGATATTAGTGACCCAAACGGTTCATGCCGGAGCTATTTATGGCGTGAATACGATAATCTCGTGCATGAATAAATCCGCGAAAGTATGGCCTCCGTGCAAGAACCATTAAGAACTTCGGCCATCACGCTAGATTGATCCACAAGCAATTACACCTAGGTTGCCCAAATAAAGTGTCCTCCGGTCACAATAATATTAATATATTTAAAAGACCCCTCAGAAAACTAAAACTCTGCTTTGACACATACAGTTTACTAAAAATTAGAAATTGGCTTCTGGGAGAGAAGTCAAAGACCTAAATTTTGAACAATACCAAGTCATAGTATTCAAATAAATACTGCAAAATGAAAAGCAATTCGATGGAATCAAAAATTGAAGTTTCAGACAAGAAAAGTTAGGAAGCACGTTAGTGGAAAAGAGGATCGGGCAAAAGAGGCAAGATCTACAAAGGTCAGCAAGTAAAACCTCAGGAACATCGACCATTTAGCGTACAAAAGTTCAGTCGAAAAAGATGACAATGAATAGAAAATGACATTAGCTTGTCCACTGATCAAATGCAAAATATCAATTAGTGTTCAGAATTGATGTTATTGCCGCTACCTTGCGGCGATGCTACGGCGAGGAGAGCAAGATGGATAGTGCGCAAGTTTCTGTGTTGCAGATTGAGATCAGTGCCTTCAGGTTCGTTTCACCTCATGGCCCTTTTTGGTTTTTCAAGTTTTTTTTTAATTTTGTTTTTTATTTTTATATTTCTTGCTTGGACAATAATTTTCTTTGAAGCCCGAAAATCGCTCTCTGACTGGGTCAAACATAATGGACCAAGCCCAAACTGGGAGGTTGGGCTCATGACTGCTCCTAATTTTGATGCCACGTTTGGTACGTGAAAGTTTTTGGACCTGTTTGAAAACGCTTTTCAACGTCATAGGTGCGTTACACAATGTCAAAAATCCTTATAAGTTACTATTCATATTTTTTGTTTGTTTAAAAAAGCTTGTGGGAATAAGTTGCTTGTAGGAATAAGTTACTTCTGCCAATAAGCTAAAATACTGAACTTTTACAAATAACTAAATAAGTCATTTCTTCCACCTCTTTCCCAAATATAAATAACTTTTACAATCTGACTTATTTCCAATCTTACTTCTCTATAAGTCCTTATACAAATAAATTATTTATTCCACCGTATTTCTAAACGGACCCTTTATCTTGGAACTGAAAATAGAAGCGAAACTAAACTACAAATACTTTTAATATATAATTTTTAATTAAAATATATATTTATAATGTTAAAATACAAAAATTCCTTTCAACCAAAACAGATTTCTTCAACTCCCGTGAGCATCCACTACCAATGTTCATTGGAGCTGTTACTATTGCTGGTGAAATCAAATCCAAACTCAATACATAAATCAATCCAAACAATATGTAAATCAGATCTAAGCAAATATCAACCATCAAAAAAAAAAGAAGCAGAGAAATCGAAGTTGTCACCGATCCAAAGCCGTTAACTCCTCCTCCCCAATCTGAAGCTGTCATCGCCTCCTCCCCAGTATGAAGCAAAGAAATCGACAGAGGTTGGCGAAATCGAAGCAAACAAATCAATGGAGGTTGATGAAATTGAAGCTTCAGATCGACGACATCTGAAGCCACCTCCTCCCTGGTATGAAATCGAAGCTCGAAGAATGTGGGGTGGGGGATAGCAGAGGTGAAAGCGGCGGAGGTTGGGCAATGGAGGTTTGGCCGGTAGACGTCAATGGTTGACAATGCGATTCCATCGCACAAGAGGGGGAAGGATGTTGGAGGTTATTGGTGATAGGAGCTGAGAGGTCGACGGAGGTTGGAGAGTCAACAGACGCTAGTTGTTGTTAGGAGGAGGGGGGGAAATGGTCACATATTTGAACTCTTTGTAACTCACCTCATGGTGGGGCTGAGAACTCACACTTTCAACATTTGATGGAAGCAGCAACACTTCCATGGAGATGAATTTCATCGTATCAAGCAATTTAAATTTTCCAAACCACCCCCAAATTCCAATTCCAATTTCAAAGTCTCATTTCCATTCTACCAAACCGGACATGAATTTTGATAAAAAGGAGACCAATAAGGTTGAGTCTAGACGTATCAGTTAATCCGTCACAGCGTGATTGAACCAAAGTTTGAATCTCACTGCAAAAGGTATTTACATTAATGCTCAACAATAACTTAAATATGATTCTCTCCCGTAAAAAGATAACATAGGTTTAAAAAACAATTCAAAACAGAGTACTTGTACCAAATGTCACAGGACAATTACCCTCTCTCTAAAAGCTAGCTTGTTGGGGTGCGCGGCATCCTGTCATATATGCTTAGCAACCCTCCCGAACCTATCCGATGTGGGACCTTGACATTTTTCCCCAGCCAATCCGCGAGCGTCCTCGCCGCGGGGCCCACCGGTTAATTCCTTCACCAGCGCTGGAGGGTTCACTAGAGACCGAAGGCTCGGGGTTGGCTCTGATACCACACTGTCACAAGATCATTACCCTCCCCCAAAAGCTAGCTTGTTGGGGTGTGCAGCGTCCCGCTGTATATGCTCAGCATCCCTCCGATCCCGAGCCTCTCCGATATGGGACCTTGACACAAAGCAAGGAGGCTATACTTTGGCGAAGGTAAATTGTAGCAAGAGTGAGATGAAATACATTAACTATCACTCTGTTAAAAATATACTCCTCCCCTAGATATTTTTGTTCTGAATATCTGAATTTCATTACTCAAAGGCAAATGCCAAACATCATGGAATCTAACTTTCATCCATCTCTCCTGCAATCTTTTTCTGAAGAGGATGATGGTCAAAACCATTTTTAATACATAAGGAGCAAAATTACATCACTAAATACTTTAGAACCTTAGATACACTTAAAAAAATAATTTAACATCTTGGCGTACCTTAATCGAATATACATATATATTATCATGACCAATCATGTTAACCTTTTAAATATTAAAAAAAATTAAGACGATAATATACATCCTTAAATACTGAGAGGAATCATTGAGCAAGCAAACAGAACCAGTGAGTCATGAGCTGTAATCATATGAAAATGTACAAACACACACGCGCCCACACAATATGTTAATGAACTCCACAAATTCTCAAATGATAAGGTGATGTTTAGGAAGAACTTCTTTCCAACGGTGTACGTAAGCCAAAACAAAATCATTTCAAAATCTGTAAAAAATCTTGAAATCCATAAAAATCATATCAAAATCCGTAAATTCTTTTTAGATTCTATAAATTCTTTTTAGAATCTGTAAACTCCTTTCTCTCAACGGATTCCCAAACACACACAAAACAAAAGATGTATCTTCAAATATTCATCCAACGATTCTTTTAAGTACGTGTCTTAAGATGAACTCGATTGCGTTTGTTTTCAGCTAATCACAGCTTCTTATTAAAATAAAAGAAAAGAAAACGGATCTCGCTGTCCTGCATATGCATACTCACACATTAACAATTAACAATTGTGTTTATTTTTTGACTAAAATAATTATGTTTTTATAATTAAGACCAAAACAACTTTTCTCTAATAACGTATAACGCTAATGGCGACAATTAATTAAGCTGTGTTTAAAATACATAGACACACAGACGGGCGAAGGTTCTTTTAATTACTACGTGTCTTAGGCTTAACTCAATTCCGTTTGCCTTTTTACTTAATCACTTTTTAGTATTAAAAAAGCGATATTGCACGTACACGCCCTAATAATTATGTGTATCTAGTAATTAAATATGTAGATTGATAAGATAGGACCATGAGCAACAAAATGTTTGATATGGTTTCTCTAGCATTGCGATCACAATGAGAAGGTGTCACGTGTTGACCGATTTAAAACGTGTCATCACCCGCACGCAACAAACACACTAATAATTAATTAGAAAGCTAATTATGATACCGAATATAACTAATCATGTTTTAATCAAGTCAAATATCCATAAAAAGACTGTGATGCTGACACCATCGGGCTTTATTCGAATGCAAGTCAAGTAAGAAACATTTTTATTTATTTACATGTAAAGGTACTATTCATTCAGTTATATACTTTTATCTGTTTGAATTTCTAAATTTTAATTTAGTGCTACTCAGTCATCATCGTTTTAACTCGGTTGAAGCTTGGTCTTTAAACTTTTATTCAATATAAGTAATAAAGTATTATGATTCCAACATATATATATAGAATAATATTCAATATTTAAACTGGTTATAATACAATATGAATATTTGTAGTGAACTTGCTCTATTATTCTAAGCAAGCAAACAAGAAACAACCAAACATTTGAACACGATCTACTTCACTGCATTTCTTTCGTATTCCTCCAATGGTTGGTGTTGGATTTTTTGTCACACCCGTTTGAGGATTTATTCACCGAAATGGCAAGAACCATTTGAAAAAAAATATATAATGATAATATAAAAAGAAATTATATCTGGAGCTTAATTTCTTTTCTATATTATCCTTTGTGAGCTAGCTTTCACTCTTTGGTCCATGAAGTTACGTATTCTCTTCAGTGCTACTTCCAAAGTGTGCTCGCTCATATTCGCGAAACAAACTCTGAACCAACCCGGTTCAGAACAATGGCAAGACGAACCGGGAGATATATTCAGCTTCACTTCATGCACTATCGAATTCCATAGCTCTAACTCAGCTTCTTTCGTAGGTTTCTGCAACATAGGACTTAGGTTCATCCAACAAAACAACCCTGCGTTTCCTTTCAAGCACTTAATCCCACAACTTCTCAAACCTTCGATGATCATCTCGCACCTCTTCCTCAGTCTATCTCTGTTGGTCTTAATATAGTTTGTCGTGAACTTCTTGTCGGACAACATGGAAGCCAACATTTGCTGTGTCTGAGACGATATGAGTGTGAAACTCGACATCCTTCTCGCCGTCGTAACGACCTTGTCGTTGTAAGAATAAATGGTTCCGATTCTGAAGCCGGGAAGGCCTAGGTCTTTGGAGAGGCTATAAACGACATGAACTCTTTCTGCGTTTTCGTATCCGCGAGATTCGAGGATTTCCGCGAAGCTTACAAACTCCTCCGGCGAGGAGGAGAAGACGGAGCCGGAGTAGATTTCGTCGGAGACGAGGTGGATGTTCTTGCGAGTGACGAAGTCAAGAAGATGTTCTAAAACATGACGTTGAATTGTTGCTCCTAAAGGGTTTGAGGGGTTGGTAATAAGAACGGCCCTCACTTTAATGTTCATGGCTCTTGCTTCTTCATATGCAGCCTCTAATGCTTGAGGAGTAATCTGGAAGTTGTTTGAGCTGTCACAGTGAATTGGAACTATTTTCACCCCAGTTCTCCACCTCAAATCCCTATCGAATCTGTACAAAAAAAACAAATTAATTAGTCATCTTAAAGAGTATTAATTAACGTACATGATTTTTTTAGGATGGTTGATGAGAACAAGAATGAGACGAAAGTACTACTCCCATCCATGACTAATTTAAGGTTATTTAAGAATGAGTCTCTAGTCTTTTGGAACGAGGGAGTACATATTTTTTAACTACTTGAAGTTAACCTGAGTTTTAAGGTTTTGAGCTAAGATGTAGCGTGTGGGGGCTCACCCGGGATAGTAAGGGGTCGGGATGAGTAGAGCGTCACCGGGGTTAGCGAGGATGAAGGTTAGGAGCTCATTGGCAGCGGTGGCACCGGCGGTGAGGACAATTCTGTGAGGGTCAAATTTGGCTCTGCCTCCTCTTATATCCTCCATGAAACCCGCCATTGCAGTTCTTAAAGATTGAAGGCCATGATAGTCTTGAAACAAAGCATTCTCTCTAAACCCTGATGATGACGACGACTTGCACTCCAAGTACTTCTCCACCAAATCAAATGAAACCTGTGTGAATCAATCAAACACAATGAATGTGTATATGTAATTAGATACACACATGTATTATTGATATATATATATATATTCTTGTAAATGTGAAGACGTATGTGTGTGTGTGTGTATCTACATACTTGATTCTCTGCTAAACCCATTTGGATAACACCAGAGGGGTTGGTGAATTCGTCATATGGGTTCTCGTCATGGGCTTTCCAACCTGAGAAATATGGAGAATCTTCCCCATGAGCATCAGAAATGGCCATCTTTGAAAGCTCAACAACACATTGCTGTACTGTTTCGATCCCCATAACTACGACAGTATAGTTTGCAGAAAGCAGAGAGAGAGAGAGAGAGAGGGTGAAGTGTGTTGAATGGAACATTTGGCAGAAAAGTGAGGTATATATAGGAGGGCTGGAGAGAGAAGAGTCTTCTTCAACTCGTCTGGCAAGAAAATAAAATAAAACTATCGATGATTGATTATCGTCTTTGGTGTGCGTAAGAAAGATATCGGGCCCTAGTTCTTGCCTTGTATGCTGATATATTTGATTAGTTAATTCATAAGTTTGTGATTGACAACTGTATAGGTGAGCTTCTAGCTGATCCACACGAAAAACTCTTAGTGTTTATAATCGAGAGGTTGGTTGGTAGAGATGCGCCAATATTTCAACTTTTGAACATTTGACTAATCAAATGCTCACAATTAATTACCCACTAAACCCTCAAATGCCCTTAACTAATGAAGCCTAATCATGCTTTAAAATCTGAATGGCTTCAACCCATAACAAGTATTTTATGAAATCAACTGTTTCTTCCCTTGTTGAGCCCTTTAATCTTAATCAAGTTGAGTCACACCACCACATAAGGGAAAGGGTGATCTCTTAGCAGATTTTTTTTTTCCAATGCATAAGACTATAACTTATTAAAAAGCAAGCGTTAAACTTAATCACTCATCGTTAAAGTTAATTAGTTAATAAGTATTAAGTGTTTTTGACCTGACAAAGATACCCACTGCCCGTGTTCGATTAAGATTCTGATTTTGAGCGAAAAGATGGTTCTTGGAAGATCTTAATTAGGATATATGCACTGCTACCAGATCAACAAGGCTTTTAGATTAATTTGTCATAGGCTCGTGGTGGAAATGGTTTTGTCTGCTTAATCATGAGATTTTCAATTCAAGTTCGTATGACTTTTGAAAGAATTACCT
This sequence comes from Vachellia pachyceras, assembly GCA_025593235.1. Taxonomy (NCBI): domain Eukaryota; kingdom Viridiplantae; phylum Streptophyta; class Magnoliopsida; order Fabales; family Fabaceae; genus Vachellia; species Vachellia pachyceras. The sequence continues at coordinate 4,946 of JANTPZ010009925.1, read as the reverse complement.
CTAGTTGAACCAAACACAATACTTAAATATAGTATGATCATATAGTCATATAAAAATTGTGTGCTTTTATATTTCAATGTATTTTATGATAACATGAAAAAAATGTCTGTAGAGCCAAAAAAAAAAATTGTTCCCATACCTATGCATGATAATTATTACACTCGATCATTAATATAAAACCTAGACAGTTAGTCTAAATAGATTAAAGAAGTTAATTGTGTTATTTATTTTTAACAAATGTTACATTTTCTAAGTACACGAGTACATGATTGAATAAAAATTCTAGTTTAAATCATGTTTGAATACAATAATATAGATACAAATCACTATTTCGTTATATATTTGTCTGCGATCATGTTATACTTCCTCCCCTCCTAGTTAAAGCTATGCAGGAGATATGTTTGCTTTGATTTTGAATGTAAAACTTCAATCTATTTTATATTTCAAATTCCTAATTTTTTTTTTTCTAAACTTCTATTGATTACATATTTTAAAGGGTTTTTATAAAGGAGTAATTTCCAATATAAATTATTAACATAGATATTTTAGAGAAACTAACACAAATTTTTATAAAAATAATAAATTTTTCCAGTCTCTGTACATTAATTATCTATATAATGTCCTGTGATCAGTGAGCAGCACGAGATATATTGGGAGAAGTGATTTTGGTGTATGATATATGTATCTTTTTCTTTTTGCCAATCGTATGATATATGTATCTATATGTGCATGGACACCAACATCTAGGAGTTAGGAAGATATTTGTCGAGATTGTGTTGCTGCTGTGGAATTCAACTACCATAATAGCTATGTTAATGATTGAAGAAGGATCGAGGATAAGATTTATTTTCATGTAAGATATCGTCTGTAATGCAGTTTATATCATAAAATATGTTTTATATTTATAATTAAATGGAGTATTAGATAAACAATATCAACGATGAGGAGAAATACTTACTTACTCAAGGATATTGCAATAACATCTTAATTCTACCCAATATAAACACAGCAAATCATATTATTTTAATCTTAAATGATTGATTGATTCACATTTTATTTTCTTAAAAATAAACCTCTTAATAAGAAGAAGAACGACTCAAAGCTAACCAGGATTAAGAGGTTCCCCCCCCCCCCTTTAAAAACCAAATAGAATAATGCAAATTATTCTGTATTAGTCATCAGTCGAACATGATATGAGTTGCTGTATTTTATTTTGGTTGGACAAAGTTCAGATGATGCATCACTGACGAGATCCATGAGGGTGTGTTTGGGGGGAAGGTGATGGATATGGTATCTATGTGGTGCAGATGGAAGATGACGTTTAGATTTGTAGTTAAATGAATGAAATTGAAGAGAGATTGTATGACGATTCTTCTGCGACTTCAGCCTCCAGACAAGTGACAAGTATCAACCTCCTTCCTTTTTATATTATTCTGCATCTTCCAGTTATATCTAATTATTATTGCCCTACTCTATTCTAATCGTAGCTATACCTGTACTGATATTCTGATATATATATATATATATTATGGCTCTTATTACACACACACACACAAATACATATGCATGTGTGTATTGTTTCATTCTCAGTTTCCAGGTATGGCTGTGTGTCTAATGGAGTATTTTTCAAGAAAACTGAAAGGGAGAGCAAGCGATGATCAGAGAAAGTTTGATCGATCGGACTGGACTTGTTAGTGGCTCAGTTTGGATTAAGGAATTGTTTTTATAGTTAAGCAGTGTTAGACTAAAGTTTAGCAGTCATTAAGTCGAGATAAGCCACTAATGAAAAGTTGAACAGGTCTTGGGGTTGATGGGAAAATTTCTAAATGATTGTTAGTTAATTTGTAAGCAAGCTTACCCTTGGCTTTCTATATATGATGGAAGCAACATTTTAGTCAGTCAATTGAATAATGCTAACTACCAATTGGTTTCTGACTCAGTGGTGATTGGGGCTGAGCTTAGTAGAGTAAACTATGATTCGATCTCCCGTAGGACCAATTGGGAGGAAGTTGGAACCTAACCACCTAAAATTGTTCCCCCAAATTCGGATTAATCGGCCCGAAGGGTCGGATACTGGATGGGGTAAAAACCTTTCTTCACCCAACAAAAAATGAATAATGCTAACTAGGTACTGCAGCATGAGGGACCACAGAAGTGTACGTTGTAAATATAATACTAACGTATTATGAAAATTGAAGCTAAGATTAATGTTAAGAAAGTGTTGGGATGTTGGATTACAACTCAGACACAGCAAGCATGAATGGAACTGAGGAAGCAACCCAGAAGGATTATATTGACACGAGAGATTAGTTTAAACAATTAATAAGTTTAATTAAGTATACGTACGTCTTCTGAAAATGACTGCTGCTTCATGTTATCCATGCAATATAAGATGACGAAGACTGTGATGTTTGATTTTGCTTTCTCTGCCTCTTTATTCCTCTCCGACATCTCCAATTAAGACTCTATTTGCATCAATTTTTTTTAAATGCAGAACATAACCTAATTATATTGAGCATGACATAGTCAAAAGTGACAATATTGTATTATAATTCTCAATTTGTTATGTTAAATATTTCTACATGAAATGTCAGCAAGATTAATTATTTGGCGTCAAGATTGCGATTTTTGGAAGGATCTTCTCTGTTTTTTTTTTTTTTGCATTTTGGATCATGTATGATATGCCACTAATTTGGATTTAAAGCTTTTGCAAATCATTGTTTAACGGCCCTCATAAGCGTGTCTTAAAAAAACGTAAAAAAATATCCTTAATGTATTGCCTATCAAATTATAACGAATACTTCATGTATTTAATATAAGAGTTAGTTAGCTTTTACATAGATTAAAAAAGTTAAATGCACAGTATTTATTTATATATAATTATATTATATATGCGTTTATAAAGTGGACAAATTATTTAGAAAAATAATAAATATACTTTTATGTTTTCTAATATTTTCAACAAGATTCAATTAACTCTGTTAAGACTAAGAGATGACATGAAATAACTTAGAAATGATCCTAATAGCATTATTAGAAAATTCAAAGAGAAGAGGCAAACAAACTTTAATTTCCTGGCAAGTAAGGACATCTTCATTGGTTTAATTTGTATTCAACTATAGGGTCATGAATATATCTTGTCAAAAGTAAGTATTACACTAGTGATTCTCAAATCAAGGTGGCTAAACGACAACACGCCACGTGGGATCGGTCTGAATTTCTAATCTCATTTCTTAGACAATGTCTACATAAAAATATCCCTAATAATAAGGTTAAGATACAAACTAGTTGTTAGAATTAATTAATGATAAATACACAGAACCGACGAGATAAGCGTGCAAGCAATATATATAGCATAAACACAAGCAAATATATTAAGTTAATATTCCAGCTTTGTGTTTTTATTCTCCGCCTAACCACATTAATATATCAGCCTCTTTATTAAAGTGTTGTGGAAATGACACTTGTCTCTATATATACATATAAACACACACACATATATATATATATACATATATATGCTTGTTTCAATTCCCTGTTCCTACACTTTTTTTATTAAGAAGTATGATATATATAATATAATAATGTAATGATTTGAATAGCCATTGAAACAGTCCAAGTAGCTAGCATTCCAATTCTCTGCTCATCAAACCCCCCACACCGATGTCTCTGACTTTCTAGGAAGGAATATTCTTTACTTGATTTTGTAAAACTATGAGAAAAATCCCCCAAAAAGAATTAATTGCAAAACGTGAAAACGAGACCTGTTCAATTACTCATGTGAAAATCCGGTTGCATATATGGAAGTTTAGTTGCACGTAACTCGTAGAATGTCTCATTTTACAATTAGTTCCTCAATTTCAATTCTTCCAAACTATAATTTGACCCTGTACATCGTTGTTTGAGGTGTTAATTGGGTAATTGAAAAGAGTTATTTATACAAAAATAGAAAAATAGATGGATGGATAAAATTGCTAAGCATATATAATGTATGTATTTAGAAAACCGTTGGGAGAAAAGAGTTTACGGATTCTAAGAAAAATTTACAGAATCCAAAAAGAATCTACGGATTTCAAAATGGTTTTTACAAATTTTTATATAGTTTTATTTTAACTTATGTGAATAAGTTCTTCCTACACATGCACATCTATACATATCTTAAAGCAGAGACCACAGCAGGCCTCTGCTTGACACGTGGCATTCTACATACTTCCCCGCAATTGTTTTTATGAGTATTTCTTGCAGTTTCTTATAAATTTAAATTTATACTTTTATTTTAAATTTAAATTTTATCACTTCCGCCACTTTCCCAACTAAATTCCTATTTATATGGCATGCCCTCTTATCCCCTCAACCGTTCCCCATTATTACTTCTTACAATTTGTTTTGAATTTAAATTAATACATATATTTAAAAACTTAACTAGTTTTCTATTTAAGTCCCAATCTATTTTAAAATTAATAATTATATTTATTAATTTATACATATTAATTTATCAAATCAATACTCTATTTTAAAAACTAATTAGTGGGCTAATATTTTTCTGTTTAATACCATTTTCCCAACTAAGCTTTTATTTAAATTAATACATTTTGTAGGCATAGTTTACTACCTCATCTTCTTTTAAACAAAGACTAGAGTAGGGAGTTTAAATATATTCAATTTTATCCTCTCCTTGTATTTTCTATTTAAATACCAACATGTTGACCCGTATTATATTGTAATTCATAATTAGAGGATAAATGTCTCTCCTTTATATTGCCATGTTTATTCAAGTACAACGTTTATACTTTCCCATCTAAGTTTCTATTTATATGGTATGTCCTCTACTTCCATTTAATTATTTCTTATTATCACTTCTTGCAATTTTTTTAAATTTAAATTTATACTTATATTTTAAAAACTTAAATAGTTTCCCATAATGTTATCTTTTCTATGAATTCCAT
>JANTPZ010009924.1:0-14860 GCA_025593235.1 Vachellia pachyceras | reverse complement strand
TTCTCTGCTTAGCATAGTTTCAAAGACCAGTCAGGTCAAGCATATGTGCTTTCGTATGCAGGCACCATCTTGGAATCTTTTGATGAGGGGGGAAAAGAGAGAACACAGACATATTAACATGTCTGGTTTATCATCTTGATCACAATCAAGGAAAGGGAAATATTTAGCCCTAAAGTTTTTTACCGGATCAATGCATGTCATCTTTTTAAGTGCAGGCCATATTAATCTTCTCTGTATTGTTCCAATTCTATTGGATATTCCCGGAGGGACTTCTATGCAATTCTATTAATTATGTCATAATAAGTTTTATTTCCACAGGGCATCAATTCAGTGATAATTGCGTAGAATGGGAGGAAGCTGCTGAGAGATTGCATCATTTATGGACCCCTTTAATTAACTTCGTTTTGTGAATTTAATTGAATACCACAAATTATTATTGTTCTTGTTTCGAAAAGCTTATTTACTTCCTAATAACACATTCAACAGTATTTTTCCATGAAACGAGATAATCTCCTCCACATATTTATCTTAACTTGTGTTAAAGTACTTCTTTAATACGGTACCAGCATTAACTCCTACACAGGAAAAGCACAAAAGAGCCCCGTGACCATCCATCGCATCGCAAAGTGCTCTCTAATCAGGAAAACGAATCTTGTTTTCAGACTTGTGAATTATATTCCCCACCACCAGCATTAATATTTCCATCCCATTCGTTCTTAATTCCTTCTTTCAGGTTTTATATTTTCTTTTTTGCCTCCTTTTCTTTCTTTGTTTCCATGTCCCATTAATCTGCTTGCTTGTCTCAATCTGGCTTACTTTCTTCGGACCATCACCAAACCTGTACGCGTCAGTCTCTGCATGGTGTAGTTTCAACAAAGACTGGTCTTATTTTTCAATCAACCAATTAAGCCTCAATCTGTGGATTTTTATTCCCATCTTTGTGTAAAGAATTAACGAAGCTTCCCTTGTCTTGTTCAATTGTCTCTTCTTTTCAGACACACCATTTTCGGACAAGCCTCTGTGAAATGCACGCAGCATCTCATCTGTTGAATCACTTCTCTCACATAAATGTGTAGATCCAAATGACTTGCACTGGGAGAAGCTTTGATCTCCTACTCCTACCCACGAGTTCATGAATTAGAATTCGCATGAATATATAGAATACCTTTAGAGAAGCTAGACCAAACTGTACCTAACAACGTTTGAGTACAACCTTGCAAAGCTATATATATATATATCCCCTGAGGGTACGATTATTTTGATAGATTATCCCGCTGGTCTTTGTTCACTTAAATTCATTTTATGCATCTTATCAAAGAGATAATTATGGACTGCACAGGAAAAGGCCATCGCAAAGTGACTCTTAATCAGAAAACGAGTCTTTTGTGTCAGTTTCTCACGCTGGCTTTTTTATTTTGTTGGTTTGTAATGTTCCCCACCACCCTCGTAAGGATTTTCGTCCTGTTCGTTCCTCCACAAAAGGCTCATTTTCATATTTAGTTTTCCCACCTTCAACAATCTAGTCAGTAGTTGATTAGTCGTGTTTAATCAAGCTATCACCTTTCTTAATAAAAAAATAACAACAACTTATTATTTATCTGATTTTTTTACTAATATGGATTTGATCAAGTTATAAACAATACCATCCTTACAGTTTCGTATTTTTAAAACAGAAATTAAAAAATCGAATCTAGAAAGGAAGTGGAAATTCTAGTTTCTGAGTGGGCATTAATTTAACCAAACTCGTACCAAAATTGGTTAGGATTCTGCATAAGGTTGAATCCACTGACAAAATAAAAAGGCACTTTACAGGGATGCTTTTATCGGCTTCACACATAACCAACACAAACTTGACATAACATAATATCATAACAGCCGCTCTTGTAAAAACAAAGGCTGCTTCTGTGTAATGGCCACAAACCATTCTTCACCTCAAGACTTCAAATGTGCTTTGTGCAAGGAAGGCACTAACACAACTTCCCATATGATAGCATTTCCCAAATAATGACTACAAACAGGATAAGCCCTATGACAACATTGCCAAGATATACGGATCGTGAATTAAGGTTTTGGCTTGATGATGGTGTCTCCAGTTGAATGAAAGAACTCCTCCCATTGACACCAGAGTATTCACTGCTTGAGGATTTTGAACTGTTTATTTCATCAGTAACCCGGGCTTCTCTCTTATTATTTCTCGAATGATCCGGTGTTTCCTTCTGAGCCTGCATGATTCATGAGATATGGAGCATGGATACATCAACAAGTTAAAAGAAGAAGACTGTCTTCCAATGAAGCATCTCTGTCAAGACAGGAATTTTCATTTCTAGTAAACCACAGCTTGGTGTTCTCAAATTCAGATCCCTGCGAAGAACCTTATCATAATGAAGTAGAGAAAGATAGGAACAGAATAGTGTGTCTCGCTTCTGCACATGCAGACCCCGTAAAAGTAAGACCAACTGTTTTCTTCCAATCCTTCTATACTTGACCAAAATGAAGAATCTCTGTCAAGACAAGCTTCTCAATTTTCCCTCGTAAAAAGCATGATGAAGTAGACAGAGATGGAACAGAACACAACACAACAGAACAGTGAAATGCTTCATCATTTTGTTACTTTCTTCATTGTTAATTCCCTTCCCTTGTTAGAGACTAAAAATTAGCGAGTGATAATAACAAAATATGGTATCGTAAAAATCAATATTCAAATCGGATTGAGCGTAGTGCCAAGATCTGTATCGTCTGCTTCAAAGGGCCCAGATCGCCAAGCCAATGATTTGAGTGACCAAAACCGGAGAGAAATTCTTGCATGATCATGGACCGACGCATCATCTACAGTCCAATTACAATGCAATACTATACATGGAGTGAGCTGATCGAAGAGGGAGAGAATTAATAGAGGGGGAAAAGAGAGTGATTTCAGGAAAAATGGTCGGTGGATGGAGCACAGATGATGTGGTGATGGTTCAGGTGCATGCAAGAAATTAATGTCTTAAAATGGGATGCGGTTTTCCAGCAGTGATGGTTCCATTTTATTCCCAGCGTAGCTTAGCTATGTCCCAAACAGATTGTAGATTGCTGCACTTCTCACGCTAATTTTCCCAATGGCGTTGTTCTCTCTCCCATATTTAGATCAAATAATTCTTATCCAAATCTGATCCGATTGAGACATGATAACATAGGCCATCTTCATTAGGAATGCATCGTTTTGTCCTTTACCACTTCCCCTGCATACCCTTTGGTTCATGGCTTTTAGCTTTTTAACCTTTTACTTTAGATTTAATTTATTCAAAAACTCACATCTCAATATATTATTTAATCAAGTTTTATTTTTTTTTTTCTCGTGAAGGTGCAACAATGGCTTTTATCTTTTTCAAAATGAGCTTTTGACTTCATATACAGATCTTGGGCGCAAAAATGCCTATACATGGGGCAAACATGTCTCAACTTTTAAATGTAGGGGCGAGTAAACAACACACGACTCGTCTGCTTGAACTTGCCCAAAAACCTCATTGCTCGTCGTGCACTCGTCCTCTAGTGGAATCCTTCGCTCCATCCAGTTCTGCATTTCTCCAATCGACAGCGTTGCAGTCTTAGGTTCTACTGTCCAGTTTTTTCACTGCTGAATTTTCCCACTGTACGCTGTGTGTGCTTTTAAATTTCCAACAAAAAAAAATAGAGAGTTGCTGATACAGGTAACATGTTATCGTGTATCAACCCACCCGTTTTTACGAGTCAAAATGAGTGGGGTATACGAGCTGCCCCATACTCACGAGAGCCTTTACAGGCGATGTGTGGGTTACGCGACCGAGCAACCCCACCTGCATTTTACTCAACCTATTTAAATCTATTAAACTAATGTTTATTTTAAATTGTTTGCCACACTATTTTTGCTCCACCAGGTTATTTTGACTATAAGGCTTGTCACCTTGGGACTTTTTTATCACCATATTAACCATCATGTCAACATCTTTGGCCAACTTGACTATACTTAATATATTTAATGGCAACGGAAGTTTTACCCTATTTTTGGATCTTTAAAAGTGCTTTTGCAGTTAAAATTTGTTTAGTGTTAGAACCTCTTTTTGAAAAAGATTAAAATAAAAACCTTTTGTAACTTAGTGACATAGTATCTTTTAAATAGGAGGTACGGTTTATGTCTGTGTCTACCCTTTTAAATTAAAAAAAAAAAGATAAAGAACATTCTTATTCCTTTATTCTTTTTTCTGTATATAATTCTATCAAAACATAAATCAGTGTTAATGCAAAGAATGCCTATCTCCATGACAAAACAACACTGGACTTTGAAAGCTCAATGTTCTCCATTGGTTAACTGATCGGAACCCCTGTTCTCTATCTCTAGTCTAGTATATTTGCATTTGGTTGTTCAAATCGCTATTACAAACCTTTTTTTTTTTGGAAAACCCATTTATTGGTATTAGCTTATAATGCATCTTGTCAAGATCAAAGATCTGAAAATTCATGTCCAAGAACAATGACTAATGAATAGAAACGTAATACCCACAACATTTGCAAAACATACGATTGTGGACCAAGGTTTTTTTCCTTTCGTTGTTTTCATCAAAGAAAACTCCGCCCCTGGGCGCTTTCAATTCTTCGCTCCCAACCATTTTCTGATTGCAGTATCATATGAAGCATGATATATCAGTCTAAGTTGAAGTAAGCATCTGACTCCCCTCATGAGTATTCATCATAAACTCCAGGGCATAAGCAAGCATTGTTAAAGCAAACACATGATAACACAAAGTCAAACATAAGTAAACATTAATAGTATGAATAAGCACTTCAATTCTTGCGACTAATGTCTAAGGCAAATCAATGTCGCCAGAAAAGATATCTGCAGAATATTCTAGGTACCAATGACATTGTTGTGCCCTGAAGCTCAACAAAAATCAAGCAAAATCAGAGGATTAGGACACCAACAATGTCATTGGGACCAAGAATATTGGAGATGGATTCCTCCCTGCCGGTAGGTGGACACCGTTAAGGGTGACAGAAATCACGAGTTCTGAAGAAAACCCATCATGAATCGTCCGAGTTCTCACAGGAAACGCTAGAAGAACATAATATGACGAAGGAAAAGGGAGAAAAATTCAAACTCCATGAAAGAAGGAAGAATAATAACGTGTTGCTAGCATCAACGCTACATAGGGGGGAACATAAAGGATGAAGAATAATAGAAAGCCAAGGGAATAACGAGGCGGCTGAAAATGGAAGGGATCTTAGCTTATAAATCAATTGGCTCATAGCATTACTTAGGGTTTCCAGGTTTTTTTTCCTATTGGGTTGTAAACTTAAGGCCCATAAATGTATTTTCATTTCAAACTTTATCATCCCATAGACCCATATCTCACTAAATGTTAAACACAAAACCCAATCCACTTAGGTGACTAAAGAAAGCCCATGAGCCCAATCCGACCATCAAGTTCTTAGGCCAGAGGGTAACCAGCCTATCAATTATCGAATTAGATGCCAAATTATTGATAGATATGCTTAATTCAAATCATGATTCTACTAACAATGGTCTATTGTTTGCAGATATTCGAGAGCTTATGCCTAGAGATTGGAGTGTAATCATCCAGTATGCGCCGAGGAAACAGAACAGATTGGCTGATGCTCTAGCTAAAGAGGCAATCTCTTTTTCTTCATCTTACTTCTCGTGCCCGCTTCATCTCCAGGAGATGTATGCGAATGATTTTCTGGGAGTCTCTCCCCACCTTGTGTAATTTTCTTGCTTTTGTGAGCCTTTAGCTCCCCTTATGTATAAAAAAAAACTTGTGGTAAAAATGAAATAAGATCCTTTATTAAGGCAAAAGAAAAAAAAAATTAACCCATCGTCCGTGGCTTCAGCTGGTGAAGGTATTGGACACTCTCACCAAAGGGAGAGGGTTCAATACAGGGGGAAAGTCACTTTGTTGTGGCTCCAGTCGCGGCGCTCGGGGAGGCATCCTATCTCCTGGGTGCTTAGGTAAACGTCTGAGAGTAATTGACGGCTCGCCTTGCCTAACATTGGTATGATCTAAGAGGAAGGGAGATTTCACCCTGCCCTTGACTTGTGGATGAGCCCAACCCTCTGTCTAAAATTTCTTTATAAAAAAAACATTAAAATGACTATCTCAATCTTCCTTAAAAAAAATAATAGTCAAGTAGTAAAAGCATTAGACCTAATAGAATGGACTAATCCTCCCACAATTTGATAAATCAATTGTTCGAATCCCTTTCAGAGGATGCGTTATGTTATTATCCAACAATTCCTAAAATATAATTAATAAAAAATGGAAAATACGATATCAACTAATAATCATAAAATTATCATAGATTTTTTCATAAAAATGATGGCAAAGGATATTTTTCGGTATTTTTAATCTAAATTTATCGTTTGTTTGGTGGAATTGGAAATTCTTTGGGGGCGAAAATAATGAATGCTTTATTTTCTGGAAGAACTATCAAGGAAAGCATGTGCCAAAGTATGAAAGTTGACGAGGGTGACTGCAATAATTTCCAAATCGAACAGTTATAGGCCCATTTAACTGAGTCTATGGGTAGCTCAAACGTACGTTCATCCCTTTCACATATTTATCTCGATTTACGTAAAAGTACTCATCTACCGTATTCATAAAGGACCCATTGTTAATCAAGACTAAGTTATGAAAGCGGTATTTTCATTTTGAGACCAATGAAACAACACAACTTGCTATCCAAGCTTCAACTTTCAAGATACTGACCCCACCAGCACGCGTCCCCTTGATTGGGTGTTATCCATGTACTGTTCTGTGTCCCAAGTTTAAATTTCATCCAATGAACTGAAAAAACTTGCTCCCCAAGTTTCAAGTTTTATCTTGATTTCTACCAGTCCTGATCCTTCTTCGTTCCTTCCATTTTCTGATTTTTGAGTCCGTTTCTCGAGATTCATTCATTCGTGGTAATCACGTTCTGATCATTTTATCACAAAAAAAAAAAGGACGGTTCAAGATTTCTTTAAGAGAAAATCAGTAAAAAAATCCATTCTTTAAGAATTTTATTAACCAGAAAGATCTTAACTAGGGTTACGATACTTTTTTCTATGAAATACGGTAGAATACCATTACTTCATAACAAAAATATATTAGACTTTTTTAACCAATAAAATTATCAAATAGAAATGCTTTAGCGATTTTTCCAATAGTTCAATGACATGTTTAGCATGTAAAGAAAAGACATATCGTTTTTAATACACAAAAGTTACATGTATATCATATTATTAAGGGGTTAATTTGTCAGCATTTAAATTTGTTGATATTCTGTTCATTTTCTCTTCTTATATTTAATATTCCGCTAACAACAGAATTCTTTCCATCACTCTGTTAATCATGAAGGAAAAGAGAAACATTCATTTTTGCCATACAAATTTGCATATGAACATGGTACGCAATTACATGCCGGGTGGGTATTCAAAACAAGTTAAAGGACAGCTCACTGAAATTTATAACACTAAAAAGAAAGATACACGTACGACAATTCTTCATGCTAAATCACTATGCTTAGCAAACCAATCGAAAAGAGATACAATACAACACTTTTTTTTTTTACTTCAGCACAAATACTTCTCGTCAATACTTATAGGATGTGGCCATCGTCAAATCATGGCTGTGTGGCCAACAGCAAGAGTTAGCTGTAGTAAAGTTCATAATCAAAATCAAGTGGCATTTCCATGATTGCCCTCAATTCTGATGGTAATTCTGGTGGTATTGTATCTTCCTTTGATTGGGACAGTGGTTGAATCATTATTGAGTCTGTAGCTTCGTATGGTTCGGAGGCAGAAGTTTGAACACTTGAGTCTAACATAGACTCATTTGATTGGGAAGATGATTGAATATTCATTAAATTTATATCTGGTAAATACTGTTCCTCCTGAAGCAAAGTATTAAACAAATTAAAAAAAATATTAGTTCTCATTCTATTTCATACCTTCAGGCATAATATCAACGATTCTAAAAAATTCTTCCACTTACCTCTGAAACCATATAGAAATTTGCTTGTTTTTCATGTTCGAAATCCACATGACTGCTAAAAAACCTTTCATCATCAATTAATTCATACTCAGAATCAATGGTCTTTTCTTTAGTTTTCTTCTCGTATTTCTTCTTTTCTTTAGTTTTCTTCTCGTATTTCTCCATTAATATGCATAGAACATGGGTTCTCTGTGCCATTTAGAATAGAAATACAGTTAGAATTATTCATTTGTCAGAATTAAAATGATAATTGAAAGTAATCAGTTTAATAGAAAAAGTGAATGAAAATGAGCATTAGAATTTAACAATGAGATGCGTCAGACAGAAATAGAACATAAGTTCACCTGCTCAGGAGGATATATATGACATTCATGAATGACCCAGTTACGCCTGATTCCATGAGGAAAACGCCCTTCATAAAATACTAGAGTTTTTTTAATGCCAATGACTTTGTTGGTGCCTCGTTTCTTGATTTTCCTATCCTTTCCGGTGGCTTTCCAGAAGCCACGCGGTGTTGCCCTGTTGGATCGAGTACTGTTAGAGTACTTGTAATCGCGACGACTGAAGAAATAGCATTTTGAGTCGTCTGGCACAGTCTCCGGGAACTCAGAAGAAGCCCAAGCTGGGCAGAGAAGAAGAAGAAGAAGAGAGCAGAATCAAATGCCATATACATCAAAAGATGATGGAATATAAGAAGAGATCGGAAAGGAAAAGGAATTAAATGAGAATACTTAGTAAATCCCATGGTTCGTGCTTGCAGGCGTCAATCTCTGGAATGGTGTTGTAAAGGGAAGGATCGTGGCCCATCAATTTGTGAAAAAGGTAGTGAGCGACGAGCTCTTCCTCCGTCGGACAAAATCTGTACCCCACAGGCACTCGTCTCTGCATTGGAGCTGATGGATCAGCCATGGTTGGAATTTGAAGGAGACGAAGACGCTTGAGAGTGAAGGAGAGGAGGGAAATGACTGACTTCATCACTTCAAGCTTCACTCCTTTTATAGACGCATGGAGCACTTTAAAATTGGTAAAAAAAAATAATAAATATGTAAAATATGTAAATTTTTAAATATACTCTGATTTATGAAAATGATAGGTGTGAAAGATCTGACTGGGAAATGAGAAGAGAAAATGAGTGGAAAAAAAAGATAAGGCAGAGACATGTATTTAATTAAAGATGAAATTAAAAAAATGTGTTAAATTTTTAGTCAAAATTAAATTATTGCTCATATAAAAGATTAATGCTACGAGATAAGAGAATGCTACTTACCAGGGTAGATGGTAATTAAATAAGAGTAGGAGAGAACAAAGATATGACACATTAATTGTAAATAATTAATTTATTTGTTTTTAATTCTAATAAATCAATTTAAAATATGTTATATATATATATATATATATATATATTCGAGAGTCTTTTTCTCTTTCCCTTTGATTCTTTTCCAGTTTTCACCGCTGTGCATTCCGCGTCTCTTTAATTTTCTCCGTAATTTCCTTGCATATTCGGGTCTTCAAGTCTCAATCACATGTCTTCTTTCAAATTTCAAGCGTTAAACTCACGTCTTTCTCTGTATGGTACAAAATTAAAACTTAAATTTATGATTTATATTGTATATGTTGGAAACTTGCTCCCTAAGTCTTAAAGTTTTTTTTATAACTAGGAACATGTCCCTGAAGATTATTCTAGAATATAATGGTATCTCAACAAAAAGAACAAGGAAAAGAATAAAACTTGCTGGTCAAGTTTGAAATTTTAAATATTTTGAGATCACTGAAACCATATGTTCGAATGGTGACAAAAAATTTAACTATGTTCTCCCATTTCTTTGCCTCTGTTCTCAGTATCCCACTTGAGCAGAGCATAAAGTTTATCTTTAAATTCTAATTTATTTTGTCATCTGTTTTTGGTTATATTTTTTGTCATATTTTCCATCAGTAAATTCACACATACACAAGTTTTAAATATTAAAAAAAGGGAAATTTGCAATCATGTCCTAAATAAGAGAATTAATGAATGAAATGTCCCAAAGATTCACAAAATTCCCATAAGGTTCTGGGAGTAGCTGTTGAGGTTGTTAATGAAAGCTGATAAGGTTGTTAATGACAACCTCAACAGCTACTACTGAGACCTTATGATAATTTTATGAATCTTTAGGATATTTTATTCATTAATTCTCTTATTTACGACCTGATTGCAAATTTCCCTTAAAAAATCACAGACTATGTCACTATGAAAATTTATTAAAATTTTAAAAATGAATATATTCCCCCTTTCCTCTCACCAGTCACCTCTTCACACTAGATCATTTTCCTACATGTCCTTTATTTTAATATCCTTAACTTTTGTGGTTAGAAGGGCTATCCCATTGTATTTGAGTTGGAGAGTGGTTTAATTTAGATCAACAATGTCAAATACAACGTATAATTGTTTAAAAAACTGGACTTTTGGCTTGCAATCATTATTTTATATATATATATATATATATGTATATACACAATCTGAATCAACTAAGCATTTTTATAACCCAAATCAGTGTATGCAATTCATATTAATGGGTCGGTTTGGCAACACGGTAGAGAAGTACTTTTACGAAAATTGAGGTAAATATGTGAATGATATTATCTCGTTTTACGGAAAAACACTGTTGAACGTGCTTTTGGGTATAAGTTAAGCTTTACCAAACAACTAGTAACTAGTAATATGAGGGATTAGAACTGAATTTGGAACACCAACAATGTCATTGGGACCCAGAAGAGTGTGCTTTCTCATAGCAGCAGGTGGCACGATTCACAGAGGCAAAGAAGACATATAGATACGGGATCCGTTAGGGAAAGCGGTAGATAAGTACTTTTACGCTAACTGAGGTAAATATATGGAAGAAATTGTCTCATTTTACGGAAAAATACTGTTGAACATACTTTTAGGTTAAAATTAAGTGTTTTCAAATAAGCACACGATTGATGATGAAAAGCAATTACGTTATTGAAAGGGAGGCAAAGTGGAAAGCTCCTTTTAATCATACTTCTTGTAATTCCAAATATTCTGAGACGAATGAAACGCCAAAGCTATAGCTACTTCCTCCCCAAGTTGTTTTTTTCCCTTTAGAAGTTTTAGCTTTTATATATTCAAAGTGTGTGTATTCACCCCACTATCTATCTTTCTTTTGTATTCCAACTCCCCAAAGCTACTTGCTCCCCAAGTTCTAGAGTTTTAGCTTATTTCACAAACTAATAGTGTTGAGTGCTATTCAACGCAGGAAAAAAGATAATAATAATGATGACGATGATGTGTTTATTTGAAAACATTTAACTCTCATCTAAAAGTATGTTTGATTGGTTTTTTACAAAACGAGATAATCTCCTTCATATATTTACCTCAACTTACGTAAAAGTACTTCTCTACCGCGTTGTCAAACGAATCTGATATATAATAATAGTAATATAAATATATAACGAACGAAGGTAGTATTTAGATTTTCTGGGATTTCGTAATTGTTGTGGATATACGTGAGACGAATGAAATGGCAAAACTTTCTCCCCAAGTTTTAGCTTATAAAAAATCCCAAGCATTGAGGCCCACCATCTTTCCATTGGTACGTCTTCTTCTTCGTACCTTGACTCACTTTTGATGCTTTCCTTTTTGATATGTTTTTTTCCATTAATTACTTGGCTCTTCCTTGCATTTCCTGTTAGCTTTGATTGAAAAGCTTGGATCATTTATCCTCATTGGAGAGTTTTGCCCAACGGGAAGGCACAACTTGATCCCCAAGTTTTGACTTATATGTTATGCCTTTCTTTTTGTAAAACATAAATATCTTCTTTGTAGAGCAATTGTATTCATGATCCGGTTGGGTCGTATATTTAAATTTTAATTCATCACGTTATAAAAGATTAATTTCTTTCCATTTGACTCAATGTCATTGCTAATTTGTCTTTCTTATCCCATTCTTTTTTATAATTTGTTATGTTTCCCATCAAGATTTATTCATTTACTTCAATGGTTAATGGATCGGAATATTATCAACCAATTCACATATCTTTTTTGATTTAGCAAATTCAGATCTTTTTTTGTGGTTATTAATTCCACCTTTTTCATATATATTGTTGAACTCACATTCGAAAATTTAAAAATAATACACATCTTAAAATAAATGATAGGTTGTCTAAGTGAAATTTGTAGATCAAATATATTTTGTATTAATTATATAACGATGCTAAAAGGTAAAATATTGAAACAAGATATAAATACGGCATACCATCATCTTCATTTTTGGAGGATAAAATTTATACATTTTTAATCATTTATAAAATCTAACATGCATGTAAATAAATTTTTTAATTTTTAATTGTTGAGCAATAAATATGTTACTTATCATGTTTGTATAGAGAATGTTTGCAGCAAGTATTATATCAAATGTTTCAATAAAATTGACGTTTTTTTACATTCAACACCATAATATGAAGGACCTGTTCAGCAATTGAAGAGAAACTACCATTTTGGATACACAAAGTGAGCCATACACATTATTAAGTTGTTGATTTGTCTTCTTCTTCTTTTTTTGACATTGTCAATTTTAAATTTTCATTTAAAAATATAGGTATATATTTTATTTATTTCCTTGTATATAAAATCCTGAATAGAAAAACTTTGTTTATTCAGAGTAGTTTATATATGCAAAAATCAGTTACGATTTAAAAACAACAATCATTTTTTGCCACAAAAAACTGCTTTATGTAAATCAAAGGGATTAGGCTACAAGCAACAAAGTCCTTTATCTTCTCCAAGCTTATAGAACATTGATAAAGAGATACAGGGCAATTCTTTTGACAAATCATCAGAATTCAGAAAACATTTAGAACATGAAATGGTTTTCTATGCTTCATGGTAATGCATATTAGATGTTGCCATGATTTCGAATAGTCCTTTCTCATCCAAACTTGGAGCTGGAGGCAACTGCCAAAGTGAGGCAATGGCAAATTCTCCTGGGCTGAAATAAGATTCTCCTTCATCAAATACTGCTTCAAAAGCACAATTTGGTTCAGGTGGTGTATGAACCACTGAGTTCATCGCTTCATCAGCTTGGAAAATTGGCTGAATAACTGCTTCATCCGCTCGGAAAGTTGATTGAATGATTGTGCCCTGTAGCTTCGTTTAATTGGGATATTGATTGAATCATACTGAGTTTGTGGTTTCGATTATAACTGGGATGGTCGTTGAATTATTGAGTCAGCATGTCTGATTGGGAGAGCGTTTGGCCTCCTTAAATGCACTTTTAATAGTGTTTTTCTGCAAATCGAGATAATCTTCTTCACATATTTATCTTGTAAACCTTAAAAGCATTTTTATACCGTTTTTTCAAATGGGCTTAGAAACTTCATTTGATTGGAATTGATGTTGAATTATTGAATCCGTAACTTCATTCTATTCTTTATATAAGCACACTTTTTTTGTATAAATATTTAACACACTTTTTTTCTATTTTCACCTCCAATTTTCTCTCATCCATTCTCTTACATCTTTTTTTCGCATTCGTTCTCTTACTCATCATATTTATAAATAAGGATATATCTAAAAACATATTATGTTTTTTATTGTTTTTATCTAATTTTAACTGTCAATATATTTTTGTGATTTAGATTGTTGTTATTTATAAAAAAGGATTGAGAAATATAAACATTAAATTACGTGGATGTCCTAACGCCTACAATTTGTTGGACTTTCATATCTACACAAGGTCATAATAAAGTTGCTCTCGTGTGCTTACCTAAACCAAATTAAAAGAGACCGTATCCAGCGTCAATTTAAACACGCACACTGTTAAGACAGAAGATAGAAGAGATGATGTGTGAAGAACTGTAGTGTATCCTGTTTGGAAACACGATAAAAAAATACTTTTATGTAAATCGAAATAAATATGTGAAGAAAATTATTTTATTTTAAAAAAAACACTATCGAACATATATTTAACTTTTAGAAACAAGAAGCAAAACAAGCCCAATGTCTCTAGACACACGTAATAAAGCATCTAAACCGCGTTAGTGTGGAAAAGGGTAGAGAATCTTTCAGTAGTCTTCGGTGCTCAATTACACTGTCTGCAATTCACTTCTCTTTCCATTGTTTACTTTCGGTTACGAGTCCCCATCACCTTTTCTTCTTTCCTGCAAAATCTCCTACAGCTAGCTACTGTTTATATTTATATTTTAGAGAAATTTACAATTAGATCCAAAATAGGAGAATTAATGAATGAAAAATCCTAAAAATTCATAAAATTATCATAAAATCCAAAAAGTAACTGCTGAAGGCCTGAAGTTATTGATAAAGGCTGTTAAGGTTGTTGCTGATAACCTCAGCAGCTACTCCTGGGACTTAAAGATAATTTTGTGAATCTTTTGAATATTTTATTCATTAATTCATTTATTTAGGACCTGATTGCAAATTTTCCTATTTTAATACATTGAATAAAAGAAAACTCGCTCCCTAAGTTTGTGAAGATTCTAGAACGGTAAAACCACCAATTGTTACAAATACTATTAGTTGAGATTTATGTGGTAATAAAGAACTAAGAACTAAATTTGAGTGTAAGTTAAAAGGGTCAGGGTGATATATCAACTGAGTTCTAATATTAGAAATGGTAGATGCCAAGCGCACTCACACCTGAAAAGAACCAAAAGTTTTGGGATTCTTTAGGATGATGTAACCTTTGAAGTTTGAATATTCCTTTCTTTTACTGTTCTTAAATTTTTTAAAAAAAAAAAGGCTCTCCAAGTTTTATCAAGGGAAAGGCACAACTTGCTCCTTATGTTTTAACTTATATGTCAGTTGATGTCTCTATTTTTATAAAGGGTAAATATTCAAA
>JANTPZ010009922.1:0-13328 GCA_025593235.1 Vachellia pachyceras | reverse complement strand
AAAAGTCGGTAATAACCCTGCAAGTGTCCTCATAGTTAGGAGTTAGGACCAAAAGTTTCCTTCCACAGTGGAGTGTTATGATAAGGAATAGAGTGGCATACCTTGAATCCATTATTCAATCAGTCCATGTGAGACTTCTTAATGCATTATACAGTGGTGAGTGGTTGATTGTGATGATGTTGAATGGAACAGAGGAGAGGGTGATCACTTTCTGGTGGAAGGAGTAGATTTGAGGCCTGGAGACACGTTTTTGTTCTATCACAGAGATCTGGAAACTGCAAGAGGCACCAGTGAGGTTGCATTTGAGAATCTGAGATGGTTGGAGCAGAGTGATGAAGAAGTGTTTGGAGGGTTAATATTTGCTTGTGCATCCAGAGGCCAATCTTACTTTGGGACACCTAATACTGATACACACCCATTTCATGGAAACTTCCCGAGTGTTCCATTCGCAGGAATATTCTGCAACGGAGAGATTGGACGCAGTCCTTCGTCTTCATCATCATCTTCTTCTTCAAGCTTTGTGATGAAATCCCAAGATGAGTTTCAAGAACAAGCCCCTCCTCATTGTTAGATAAAACTGTCATATATTCCTCTAGTGCTGTTTATTTGGCGCTCTCATATACTCCTCCTCCTCCATGAATCCACAGCATTAAGGTACAAATTTGCTTCAGAATTTTTTCCTCATGAGTAATTTTTTCGTCATGAGTAATGTTACTCTTTAACATTAAAAATTTTAATAATTAATGTCAATTTTTAATGGTTAAAATTAGTTTTTTAAAAGAATGGAGTAATACTGCTCTATTTTAAAATTTTCTTTACTCAAAAACTTTCCGAACAAAATTATTTCTCCGATAAAACTTTTGAGCGAAATTTGTATATTAACCCTTTACATATAGTACGGACTCTTTTTTTAAGAAAAAAAAATCTAGCACTTTTAATCTCATACTGGCTTTTTCTATCTTAGGCTTAATTATTTCTGCCATTTATATTTGTATCAAATTATATAAAAGACAATGTTCTTATTTATTATTTCTCAGAGATATAGAAATATTGGAAACGAAGCAATTTAAAGTATCCGTGTCCCTTGTGGCTGAGGCTGCTAGTGATGGAGAGATACACATCTACAGCTATATTGTGGCGACTGCTCTTACATAATGTTTAAAATGAATAACATAAGAACTAAACATGTTTTATATGTAATATGTTAATTGCATTGTTATGAAATTGTACGATATATTTTTTTCAAAAAAAATTACGATATACTAATAATAGTTAATCGGTGAATTGCCTATTTAAAAATTTTATTGATGAAAAGGATATGAATTTAATTACCTTATTTTTTATGTATGAAAACATTTATAGAATATTGATACTTTCTACATGTAAAAACATGTTAAGTTATTTTAATTAATAAAATTCTTAAATAAGAATTTTTCACTATATTTTTTACAGACGAGAATTTAATTCAATAAATATGTTTATTTATAGTTCAAAATTCCAAAATTTTATTGCCTCACCAGTCACCAGAACTTCGGATGGAGAGTTAGTGATGAAAAAGTTAGTACCATTAATTTAATAGAATTTCCCCCCTTTCCAATCTCATATATATGAATACAAATAGGTGCACGCAAAGCCAATAATAAAATGAATGCACGATGATTGAACATTAAATATTACTATCAATATGTTTAATATAAGGGCCAATTGAATTTTTTACAGAAATTAAAAAAATAAATTAATTATAACATATATTTGGAGATATTTGTATCTATTATTAGATTATATGTAAGTAAGATAAATTACATTGTAAAAAAATAATAAATATATCAACTAATTAATTAGTTTCATTAATCTCCTCACAAAAATCCAATTAAGTTTTATATTAAGGATTAAAAGTATTATTATAACAAAATAATAATTTTTACTACTATGATACAATATTTTATTATTTTTATATGATAAATTAAAAAATATTTATTAATTCCATAAGAATGCCCAGAAGAAAGGCTCTTCCCCTATGATAAAACCACATCTGTATAACCTGATCTCTACCAACTAGTCGATCACTGTTTGTTAAATGATTTGGCAAGGTTCTATCAGATCACTAATCTCATGTAGATAATAATATAACAAGATTCTCAGAGAATGACATCAAATAGAAATACCTGCATGCCAATGTCTTTATTACTATTATTGTTATTACAAATTCACCTACACAGGCAACGAACGGTAAATTTTATTTAATTTCAAGTCCTATTTTGATGAATATGTTCATCAGCCATTTGCATCACTTGTAAATAAAGCTAGTATAAAGAGTTGTGAAAGAGATCATTACCGTTAGAAAAATATTGTTATAAACTGAAACATGATATAAATTCCTTTTCAGGAACACCCTTAAAACCACTTTTACTTTACTATACGATTCATCTGAGATGAGATAAAATTTCTCACACTTATTTATCCTTTACACTCAAAATAAGTCAAATTAAACACATTATATGGGATGAAAAGTAGTGTTGGAGATAGAAAGTATAAAAACAGTGGCTCTCGATATTGACACGGCTCAATCAGATTAAAGGACCCAAGCCTTGGGAGATTTGATTTGATTGAGCCGTCCCAACATCGCCATTGATCTTGGTCTCCCCAAAACCAACAGATAGATTAATTATTACTATGAACATGTAATAACAGTAATTAGAGAGATCATAATAATCACTGTACCTCTGTGCAGAAGAATTCTGATGCGTTGCCTCTCGGCCTTTCTGGAAATTGCCCTATCAGATGAAGGATGATGATTATGTGCTGAAGAATATAGTATTCTGGAGCTTCCAAGCAGGGCTTAGTGTCCCAGTGAAGAAAGCAGAGTCAATTTATAGAGCAAAATCTGTCTGTAGAAGGTTACAATGGTTGAGACGTCCGGGTCTATATCTCATTTATTATTCCTTATATTATCCGTCAACACTGTTTCAACCTCACATTTAGGTTTCTTCTCTCTTTTCTTAATAGTGCTTCCAAGCCAGATCTAGCCGGTTTAACAATTATTGTCCAACTCTATCCTTCATCAAAGAAAAGGAACAATCGGTCGGCAAAGAGTCTGATCCAACGGAATGAGTCAGTCCCTCATAACGTGGTGAACTGATATTCAAATTCTTAACAAGAGACATGTTCACATTTAGAACTTGAAAGGATTGCCATTAAATATAATGATACATGCCATTTAACAAAAAAAATAAGGAAAAAAAAATAAAGAAGCACTATCATCAGCATATTTCTCATCATCTTCATTATGGTCAGACTGGCTTTAATTTCTTCCAACAAGTTAAACTTATGGTGGCCAATCCTTTTTTCTCGTATATTAATAGCAAAATGACGTAATCCCTCACTATATAAAAGTGTAATGCATAAAATAAATCGTCTGGTGCTGCCACGGAAATTAAAAAGTAGAAAAAATATTTTCAGATAGTGAGGGAAATAGAAATATAGAAAAGGTGGCATCCGTGCCATATTTCGTTCTAATAGAGCCAATGATGTGCCAGTATTAGACCTATTTGGGAACGTGGTGGAGAAGTGTTTTTACATAAGATGAGGTAAACACGTGAAGAAAATTATTTCGTTTTACAAAAAAAAACCGTTGAATGGGCTTTTGAGGCTCCTATAAATGTTGCCAAACATGATCATTACATTTGTGGAGTCACACAAGGCTTTTCAATATGTTGCGATGTATCAAAAAAAAATGTTGCGATGTCACCAACATTACTTCCACCACTCTGTTATTCAGCATAAAAAAGGGTTACGGAGAAAACAAAGAGCAAAACAGTACCATTTTTTTATTTAACGCACCATTTGTATCACCATTATTTAACAATATCTCCTGTTTTTTTAATGTAAAGAGGGATATTTTGATATTTTGCCATCACGTTTTGATCCCTTTTGTTATGTTATCCTAAATGTTAATATCATGAAATTTTCCCATCACAACTTGATCTTTTTTTGTTATCCTAAAAAGTTAAGGTATTAAAATGGTGAATATTAAGTTGTGTGAGGAAAGCAATTTGAAATTAATAGGTGAGGGGTGCTGAGGCTCTAGGTTTGGGCTTTTGGGCCCATCTGTACCGACCCACCAAATTGTGGGGCTCACAGAAAGACTAAAAAAAGAGTGCCTTGCCCTTTAAGTAATGATTAATCATTGACCCATCGTCCGTGGGTTCAGCTGACAAAGGTATTGGACACTCCCATCAAAGGGAGAGGATTCGATACCGGGAAAGGTTACTTTGTTATGGCTCCAGTGGCGGCGCTTGAGGAGGCATTCTAGCTCCTAGGTGCTTAGGTAAACGCCTGAAGGTAATTGACGGCTCGCCCTACCCAACATTGGTATGACCTAGGAGGAAGGGAGATTTCGCCCTGTCTTTGACTTGTGGGTGAGCCCAACCCCCTACCTAAAATTTCTTTATAAAAAAATGATTAATCATTGACTACATTATAAAATTGATGATTAGACTGTTTAGTATTACCTGTTTTCCATATCATTCATCCCCCACCAAACACTTCTCCTACAATCCTTTTATGTCCATTCACATGCTTATATGTTACCTTTTCCTCCTTTTGGGTTAAACTTATCATGTCATGATCTTCCTTAAGAATTTTCTCATAATTGTACTACTTTTTTTAGGTGGACATTGGACTTTTTGAGCATTTGCTCCCGCGATAACCGCTGGTATCTAGCGCCTTGTTCTGAATTCCTGGCCTTCTTCAACGGATCAAGTAATTCGGGACAACTGACTAATCCGGAGTGGGGATATAATTTTGGCTAGAGGGATGGATTCACACCCAAATGGAGATCAACATAGATGTTTCCAGGAGAGAGAGCGTGAGCCAAGGGAGATGACGAGGTACTACCGTAGTGCTGACGATATTCTTCAATGGATTCACACCTAAACCAGGAAGCAATGGCTTCATGATGTGGCTCATGCAGCATCCACGCCTCACAAACACTATCACCATGTTCTTCACGATTCCCATCGAGCTTTCTTCGACGAGCACAGAAACAGAGGATATATACTTTGTTGTTGCTGCGATTCAAATTGTGGCTGACCGGGTTGAAATAGGAATGGTGGGGATAAAGGGGTTTCCATATGGCCGGCAAGGAAATGCTTGTTGCATGTCTGTAGAAATGGCTCAAAGAGAGGGAGATAGAGAGAGAGAGAGAGGTTGGGCCATGAAGATGAACGGAGAAGATGAAGAATGAGGTTGCGACAAGTGAAGGGAGCTAATTAGGTAGACAACATTAGTGTGCTCGTTCACCAATCGTCCCGTTTGCTCTTCTTTGTTAAGCTCTGGACTCAAATACGACAGTGTGGGTTCAGATTCGATCTCCTTACGATGGAAGTTGTGGCGATTATTCCGGCCTGACGGCGAATTGCGGAGGATGAGGATGGAAGAATGTGAGGGAAGAAGCTTCGATAAACAGAGCGACTGCTCCATCATCAACATCACCGACCTGTGGTTGATAACCGCCTTGGACAAGCACTACATGTCTAAGTAGAAGCTCAAGGTCGGCGACTTCGCACATGACTTCTGGGCTTGATTGTGTTCGCTGTGCTGGGAAGATTCTGATTCAGGGCAAGAGGCAGGGTGTAAATGGTTCACACATGGCACTTAGTGGGATCCACAAACAAGAAAGTTACGGCCGTGTCTGCAAGATAACGAATATGGTCTCGGTTTGATGTGTTCGGATAAAATCCCTCTCACGTACTTATTTCAGAATCTGTAAAATTAATTTATTAATAGATTTTTAAATACACAGTTTTTTTGCAATTTTAAAAAGTTCACGTGCATTTTGGCAGTTGAGAAAAATTTTTGGTGCTGGCAACCCTTTTTGAAAACGATAAATGGTGTTGGCAAAAAAAAAAAGAAAAGGATAAATGGTATCAGTGAACCTTTGCCCATGAAAAAAGAGATGAATATAATTAACATGTAATTTTAATTTAGTAAACAATTAAACCATGGTTTGGGTTCAAACTATGGTTTCCAAAAAGAGGAGACAAACAGCTCACCAAAATCTATTGCAGTTTTAATCTTTAAAATCATGGTTTTGTACGAGTGTGACAACATTTTCATATTCTCTACAATAGCTTTTAATTCTCAAAACTATGGTGTGAGGGTGGAAACCATGACTTTCTAAAAAGTTATTCTTTTCAACTTTTTCATAAACTATTTTCTAAAATAAATTCGTTAAAACCCTTTTTACATAAATCCACGTAAAAATTGTTCTCTGAAATTTTCCATCACTGGAGAATTCCCTTTTAGTGTTTCGTAGAAAAGAATAATTAAGTCGAAGGGACAGGCTGTCATGAGTCCTACGCAGGGATTATTATCTTTGAAAAAAAAAAAGAGAGCCTCATTTTAATTTAAATGGGTTAGTTTTTGGAGGACTTATGAAGCCGAAGAAAGAGTTTGGACAAATAACAAGGGCGTGTTTTAAAAGTCCGTTGAAAGAACGATCACAGATTTCGAAATAAATATGTGAGAAGAATTTTATCTCTGTAAGCGCAGGAATGGATTTTATAGTGGCAAACGGTCTCCCCAAACAAATTCAAAGTATGTATATGAGATGCTAATCTGAATTGATTACTTGGGTGGTCATTTGTATAAAAATATGTTACTTAAAATAAAAGGCATAATTTTCAGAAAGAAACAGAAAGCTTGCTCTCTGTGTATTCGGGATTCCTATTCCTTACAAGCAATTCTTTATCTCTTACAAGAAAAACTCCGAAGTACACATACAATGAAGACAATGTCCATCAAAGGGAGCACATTTTGTCCTCATTATTTTGATGAGAACACACCAATCTGTATTCTTCATATTGATTTTGAACGCTCAGTCAATTTAATTTATTTTTTATATTTTAAATAATTTTTATTTAAATATCTATAAATTTAAAATCAAAATAAATATATAAAAATTAATTTATTATTTAAAAATAATGTAGTTAAATTGTTAAATTTGGACCATCCAAATAAAATTTAAATTGTTCAAATCTCGTTGTAGTGTTAAGCATTGTTGAATGTGGATATGTCCATCAAATAGAAAGTGTTTTTGATTTGTCAAGCACAAATATTCTCCTATCAAAGATACTTTTATTGGAAGCACAAAGATACTAAATGTGTACATATCTCTCAACAGGATTAGTATTTTCCGCTAAACCCAACACTATAGGTAATATAAGGTGACTGCATTTTCCTGGAGATCCTTCTACAGCCAAACTGGGCCTGGCCTGCTGTGTCATGTTCTCTATCTTGATGCTTTAACTTGTCCAGTCCTTGAGCCCGGCCCAACCTGGACCAACATGGGCTTTCACTTTCTTGTATTTAAGCCCAATCTCACTATTGATGAGCACTATTGAATTTGAACCTGTCCGCCAAACAGAAAGTATCTTGTTTTGCAAGGTACAATTATTCTCTTACGGTAAGAAATTTTGTTTGAAACACCTTCAGACACTAAACATGAACATCTTGACAACCGAAATTCAAAGGAGATCCTTCCACAAGCAAACTGCGCCTGATCTGCTGTGGATTTGTTTGAAAATACAGTTGATGAGTACTTTTACATAAGTAGAGATAAATATATGAAGAATATTATTTAGTTTTATAAAAAACATTATTAAACGGATTTTTGAACTCTTTAAAAATGTTGACAAACCGGGTCTGCATCATGGTCTGCATCAAAGATTGAGTCCAACTTGGGTGGATCAGGGATGGGTATCTGTATCTCTTCGTGCGGCTCTCGTACCACTGCCAATTTCGGCCATCCATTTGCTGTGTGTATGCTCATCCTCACTTCCAAATCTAAATCTCTAATGGTCTATTTTGATACAAATATTTAAATTTTTATTGAAAAGAGTGTCCACGTTTAATATTTAATAGTAGGAAAATTTACATTCAAATCCTAAATAGGTGAATTAATGGACAAAAAATCTCAAAAATTCATAAAATTACATAAAGTCCTAAGAGTAATTGTTAAGATTGTTATAAAGGTTGGTAAGGTTGTTGATGACAACCTTGACAGCTACTTCTGGGATCTTATGGTAATTTTGTGAATCTCTGAAACTTTTCATTTATTAATTCTCTTATTTTAGATTTAAATGCAAATTTTCTATAGTAGTATTTAAGATATGATAATCTGTAATAGAAAGATGCATTTGTTTAAACAAAAAAAAAAGCCTGCATTTTGTGCCATCTTGTTTCCCTTTTTTTGACTCCCAATTTAATTAAAACCATGTGACTCATAAATTTTTGAATTCATTCATATTCCAGACATGGTTTTCAAATAATGGTATTAGAAATTCAGTGATGCTGGTACATTTATTTTAAAAATCGAATTCATCAAAAAGTCTCTCATCCGTCTGCCTCCAAACAAATCGGGATTATGAGTTGACCTGACTACTTTTGCAAGCTATTATTCATTATACCATAAGAAGAACCTAAAGTGATTGGTTTATAAAATCATGGCTAAGTTGACAATTAACGAAACCTAAAAAAATTTAGAAAAGAAATCCGCAATGTGCGGAAAGGGGAAAACGTATTTCCAGTGTTTTGTTTGAAGAGGATCCGGTCAAAGATTGTCAATTAATTTTCTTCAATAACATGAGGATTGCGTAGACTCAGGACCCTGACTCATGGGTTGTAAACACAAACTATTTTTTATAATGAGGCTTATTTTTAATATGTTTTAAAAAGAATTTGAATAAAAATTTAGTGGGTTTAAAATTAACAAATGAGTTGGTATAAAATAAATCACATAATATTAATATATATCTAATTTTTAGAAGGTCACACCCCACTACAACGTAGGTCCACTAGTGCCTAAAGGCCATGGTTATGGGTTTGGACTCTTGAGTTACCCCTTGGTGGCTGATGCAAATTACTTGCACAAGAAAAAATTATTATCCGTTACAATTCATGAGTCGTCACTCTTACTAATAATAAAACCTTAAAATTCAATAAATTTTCAATTTTGATATTATGAAATCATTGGTGGGTGGAAATATAAGTTGTTACATAAGATAACTTCAACAATGATAAAAGGGAATCCTTCCAAATCACTAGAGTTAGTCATAGTGATTCTGACCATTAAAAGAATGCCTTTTCATGTAAGATACATACAGCCTTTATGTCATCATAGAGAAGAAGTGCATGCGATTAACCAAATAAAACAAGGTTTACTTGAAACAATAGAAGAGATCCATTTTGTTGATTCTAAGTGCCATAAAAGAAATCATGCCTTAACACAAAGAATTGGCATCCTTAACACTCGTTGCACTTTTACTGTATGAATTAATAATGTCCAACCTTATAAATGATTAATCCTAAGAGGTTCTTGTCAAGCAATCTC
Source organism: Vachellia pachyceras (assembly GCA_025593235.1). NCBI lineage: Eukaryota > Viridiplantae > Streptophyta > Magnoliopsida > Fabales > Fabaceae > Vachellia > Vachellia pachyceras. Next base: position 3,937 of record JANTPZ010009922.1, on the reverse strand, counting down.
AGAAAAATTTTCAATGTTAAATTATGATAGGTTAACATATAGCCAATAACTATATTTTAATTTTATATTTGTGCGCGTTTGGAAAGTGACTCTCAATATAAATTGAGATAAAACTATACCATATATTTACTTTAAAATCCGTAAAATCGTTTTTAATACGTGCTGCGGAAAGCACTTTATTTAATTTTCAGCATGTACATTTTTTTGTCTATTGTGCAAACAGTGGTACTTTTCTTCTTCAGACAGCCAATTGCCGACGTGCACTCCTACTATTCCTCCCATTTACTCGGATTCATTTCTTTCTCTTTTCCATTTACCATTTCGTAGGGTTCATTTCTTTCTTCCCCCATTCTTTTCTCGCTGGCTTCCCGGCCGGTGTTCTTCTCCGGGAATCTTTCGCCGACGAGGTTCCCGAGAGCCACTGTTCCGATTTCCAGATTCTCCACAATCCATTGCCTTTTTCAATCTCTTCATTTTCTATTGCCTTCTAGCTCCAAATCTTCATCCACAGGTTCTTAATCTGCTTCTATTGGGATTAAGCTGTATCCCCTTTTGTTTTGTTCTTTCTTTTTTTGGATACAGAAGCTGGTGATTATAGTTTTCGGTGAGTTTCTTTCTCGTGTCATCTCGGATTTTTTTTTTTATTTTGCGCCATGGCTCCCTTTGAATTGAACGGAAGCGATCCAAAATCGATAAATGATTTTGGACACCGGCAATAATTTTTTCTTCTCTTTTGTGAACAGAAATTCGATTTTCCCCCTTTGCATTACTTTTTCTTAATCTAATTTGAAATTCGATTATGTATTTTGATGGTGCTATGGTTGCAGGGATTGAACCGGTTGCATAGGCAGATGGCTAGTCAAAGCAGTTCTTCTCGAAGGAGTCTGTCGTCGGTGCAGGGGAAGAAAAAATCCTTTCAGAATGGAGCGTCTGAATCTAATTCTCGGAAATCTCTATCCTCTTCGCGCCCGGCGTACGTTGTTGAGTTGCTACTCTATTTTGAGTTCCCTGACATTTTTGCTAAAAAAGTGAATCTTTGTTCCCTATTTTATGCCTGGGGTTTCACGAAGAGCCTGCCCTCGACTCGTCCAATCTTTGTTTTCTTTATAGTTGATTTCTGTTAGCTTCCGTGCCTTATCTCTTGTTTCTTTAGTTATGCATGTTGGAGGATAAAAAATTTTCATATTCAATCTCGTCTGAATAATGTTTTTGATGCTGTAGAGAGATTTTAAAATGACAATTTTCTTCTAGATTTATTCATGTTCTGAAATATGACATTATCCGGCGTTTTGATCGTTTGACTTTTTAGTTTTCTCATGCAGCGTTGTGCTATAGAGGCAGAATTATAGACTTTATTAATTCAAATAACTTTGTAACACCGCCCGGGGTTTGGACTTTGATTATCAGATTAACAGGGGAGCGTACAGTGAAGTCATTACGACTATCAAAGGCTTTAACAGTGCCGGACACAACTACTGTGTCTGAAGCTTGCCGTCGGATGGCTGCTCGCCGAGTTGATGCTCTGTTATTAACTGATTCGAATGCTTTGCTTTGTGGAATACTCACGGACAAGGTATGAGTCATTTATCTTTGTTTCACTCTGAAGAAAGTACAGAAAATATTTGGATTTTGCACGCGGTTTTGTAGTCCAACAAATGTGAGTTTCTATTTGTGGTTAAAGGATATAGCAACAAGAGTTATTGCTCGTGAGCTTAATCTTGAAGAGACACCTGTTTCAAAGGTTATGACTAGAAATCCAATATTCGTCCTGTCTGATACTCTTGCCGTGGAAGCCCTCCAGAAGATGGTACAAGGTTGGTATTATGCAGGGAGGCACAGACACCTTTTCATGATTGTTGCTATTTGAAATCTCACTGTTTGAATACATAGCTGATAGCTGATCTTGTTTGCAGGGAAATTCAGACATTTACCAGTGGTGGATAATGGAGAAGTTGTTGCCTTGCTTGACATAGCAAAGTGTTTATATGATGCTATTGCCCGCATGGAAAGGGCAGCTGAGAAAGGAAATGCCATTGCTGCTGCTGTTGAAGGTGTTGAAAAACATTGGGGGACATCTGCTTCTGGTTTGCTCAATTCCCTGTTTTACTCTTTGGTTTCTGATCAGGGTTTTATTGGATAAATCTTGATTGTGCTTAGGTTCTCACTTCTCAGTAGCTGAGTTTAATTTTTTTTATTGTGTAGGCCCTAACACATTCATTGAGACTCTTCGGGAGCGGATGTTCAAGCCCTCTTTGTCTACAATAATTTCTGAGAATTCAAAGTAGGTAATACTTTCTTTTTGTTTATATTGAAGAAGAATTACCGTGTTTGCGACTGCTGTCCTGGTTCTTTTTAACAGGCTCGTGAACTTTTCAGGATTGTAACAGTTTCACCAACAGAATCAGTCTTGACAACAACAAAGAAGATGCTGGAAATTCGTGCAAGCTGTGCAATTGTGACAGTTGACGGAAAATCTCATGGCATTATTACGTAATTTTTTGGCCCATAAAATTGCCACCCTTCCTCTTATTTATGATAGGCCATGTTTTGCAAACCCCCCCCCCCACACACACACACACAAAACTCTTGTAATGCCAGAATACTGTTCTTTTGTGGTCATTTAACTATTATTACGCTAATCAAACCTTTGGTATTTCAGTTCAAAGGATATTTTGATGCGGGTAATTGCACAAAATCTTGAACCAGAGTCAACTCTTGTTGAGAAGGTACTTATTCCTTTCATTTCTGCCTTAAATATGACGATATGTACAACCACATCACTATTCTCATGTACTTGAAGAAAGGAGTAGTCGTTAGTGAATCCTTCTCATGTTTCTTTTTTTTTTAATATCATTCAATATACTCTGCAGGTCATGACTCCGAACCCACAATGTGCAACAATCGATACTCCAATTGTTGATGCACTTCACACTATGCATGATGGAAAATTTTTACATCTTCCTGTGGTTGATAGAGGTAGCATACTGATATATGTGATGCTCAATAGAGTTTTTCTTTGGCTAAACTGTTGAAGACGTTTGTACATAAGCATTTGTTCTGATTTGGCTTGTTGAAACAGATGGCAATGTAGTTTCTGTAGTTGATGTGATTCATGTTACTCATGCTGCTGTGGCAACAGCAAGTCAGGTGTGTTACCTTAGACTGTGATGCACGGTGATATTTTTAGTCTCTTTGGAACACAAAGCTGCTTGAATTTAGATTAGTTTACTTGCACATGCGCACATGCAGGTCATTATATATACTAATATGTTCTTGTTGCATCCTCTTGTTTTCCAGACAAATTGATCAGTGTATTCCATTTATCCTAATGTGAAGACATGCAAATGTTAATCCTAATAGACACTTCCTTTTTTCCTAAATTTCAAATGCATGTTCAAACTCTAGTACATTGAACATGTAGGAAAAAAATTTCGGTCGTCCTAATCCTTGATTCCATCGACTTGTCACTTCCCTTTTGGTGAACATTAATTAATCACTTTAATAAAATGTGATAACTTTTTCCTCAATAGCTTTTGTGATGTACCGTTAAAACTTGAACTTGCCCCCAAAAGTTCAGGCTGTCAATGCTTTTGTGATTAAGTTTCCCTTCATGTCACCAAAATTATGTTTTATTCCTGTAATATTATATGACTTTGTTCTTCATTTTACTTCTTGAGCAGGTTGGAAATAGTGGCAGCTTTAACAGTGAAGCTGCAAGCACCCTGATGCAAAAATTTTGGGATTCAGCCATGGCATTAACTCCAAATGATGATGATGACGACACCAGAAGGTTATATATCCATTTGTGGTGCTAGATTCGAAATTTTTAATGCGCTTATTGGCAAGTACTTACATTTTATGAATAATGTGCCAGTGACGGTTCCTTGAAATTGCCTTCGGAGGGAGGAGATACTGCAAAGTCTCTTCCTTATCTTTC
>JANTPZ010009920.1:0-18581 GCA_025593235.1 Vachellia pachyceras | reverse complement strand
GGTGGCGGAGGCAGAGGCTCTCGCGAAAGACAAGAGCGTGAAATGCTGTACGACCAGTGCCTCAATGCTCCCACTCCTGTACGTCACCTCTCTCAGAATAAAAGGGCACGCGAAGCTGAACGTGAGAAAATGGGTCTCATAAGCAAGGATCGGCAACGAGAAATTGACATGATGAAGCCCAAGAACTATGCGAAATACAAGGTTTCGGAGACGCCCACGATTATGGGAACTCCTGGGTTGGATTTGATAACTTTGGGTTTGGTGGACGAGGACAAGTTACCCAAGTATGAATTGACGGTGGAAGATGGGAGGAGGCTTGCGAAGGAGTATAGTAGGGTGTTGATGAGGAAGCACAGAGCACGACAAGCTGCGGAATCAACACTGTTGAGGTTGAAGAAAGAGGCCATTGAAGCATTGCCCGATCATTTGAAGGAGGCTGCTGTAGTACCAGACTTAACCCCATTCCCTGCAAATCGTTTTATGGCCACTCTCACTCCTCCCATTGAGGGATACATTGAGAAAGTCAGAGAAGCAGCGATGAGGAGTAGTGGCACTGAGAAGATCAGATAATCCAAGGTCATTGCTATTAAAGCTTGGCTTTTCTTCTCTTTATCATGTATTGCGTTGTTTTCTAGAGTCCCATTGTTAAATATGGTTTTCTCACCTCCTCCTCCCAAAAACAATTCGATAAGATTAATTTCACAGCTGAGCTACGTATCTGGGCTTATATGTAGGATTAAAGACAAGTCTGAAAAGCAAAATTCCTAGATGGGTACTCACTAAGAAGTTGTTTGAAGTCTGATGAAAGTCATTTAAGATTACAACTACATAAAACATATGCTTCTTCGAAATGCTAGACATCTTGGTTCTAGATTTAGTGCTTGTTTAAAAGCTATTACCAAAACAGATTTAGGATTTTTTAGAAGCTATTCTGAAAATATTTTTTATAGATTCCGAGGTAAAACATATGTTTTGAAGAATAGATTTTGGAGAATATTTTTACAGATTTTGATCTAAGTTTTGAAAAATGATTTATATTTGAGAAGTTATTAGCTTTTATGGATTTCGAGGGAAAAAGTGGGTAGGAAAGAGTAAGGAGAAAGAATGAAAAGTAGGAAAGAGGAAAGGGGATAAAGAATAAAGAAAAAGTAGGAGAGAGGAAAGAGAAAGAAAGAAAAAGTAGGAGAAAATAAAGAGAAAGAAAAAAAAAGTAGGAAAGAAGAAAAAAGAAAAAGTAGGAAAGAGAAAATTTAGGTTTCAGACCGATGTTTTGTAATCAAAATAGCTTTTCTAAAAATTTTTTGTGCTTGGACAAAACAGGTTTTGAGGTAAAACTTAAATTTGGAAACTAAACGTATGTTTGAAAAAGAGGAGACAAACAAGCCAGAATGAATTCTTAAAGCCAAGTGAGCTAGACTGTCTGAAGCAATTTACCATCTGACACGTGTCTATTTGAATCATATTTCGTTTGGGAATTCATCTGCTTATCTTGGAAAAGTCTGGCCCATTTATGCCGGCAAAGTTTCTTTGTTTTGGATGTTGATTCTTAGTTTTAGGTTCATGCGGCATTTGACCTTGAAAATAGGGTGGATTTCTCTTCTAAAGATGCGAAGCCCAGTAAATTCAATCTTGAATCCGTGCTACCCTTTTATGATTGTATATTATGCCTGTTATTCAATCACATGTTCTTTGAAACAAACTAATATATCTTGACTCATTCTGTAGTTTTACTGTACCTTTACCCTTTTCTTTTTCCTCTCGAACTCTTACCTTCAACCATATGAACTCCTGTTATGCCTTCGTTGATTGAAACTTTGATTAGATTTCACCTCATGCTGTACTTATTGGGTTACTGAATCTCTACCTGTGTCTTTCCTTACACTTTATCGGTTTAAATGACCACTTACATTTCTAGAATAGCTTGAAAATGTCTGTTTACTGGCTTTTTTCTGTCCCCGCCTCAATCAACAATTAAAGTCAAAACACAATTTATGTATATGACGTTGTGCACTTTTTCATGATGGCTTCACTGCCGCGAAGAGAAGATATGGGATAGGGACATGATTACTCTGATCTGTGTCTATTTTCTGACATGATTACCATCCCAAAAACAATTGTGATATCTTCAAGTTTCCCTGTTATTAGAAGTAAAAGAAAACATATTCGGAGCCTTAACCATAAATAAATATTATGCTGGTGGTTTTAAGGTTGATTGATTTGCATTCTTTGGTCTGGACTTTTATGCACCAAATTGTTTGTTGGACATTATTTCTTCATTTTAATCTGGATACGTTCGATGTGGCGCAGATTGAGATTGAGGGAACATATGGATCAGCGACAGAGGAATTGAAGTGGTTGTGTGGGCGTTGGAAGGGAAATATGGCATGGAACAGCTGATGTAATAACTTTGATAAACTATGCGAATGTTCTTTCATATTTTTAATAACCTTGATTCTGGTTGATGTGGTCCACAATGCATGGTTTGATGGGAAGTTGAATCAAATCGTGTTCAGACTTGTTAGCAATCCAAATCATCAGAGACTCGAGGGAGTGAGGGGGCACAAGTTTGAGCCTGGTTTTCTACAGATTGAGAAGAATGGCATTGTTTAAATTCTAAATTTACACTACTGTTTTATAGTATTAGATTCTCCAATAAAAACTTAATATGGGTTTCTTAAAGTCAATTTGTAAAACCTTGTGGATTTTAATGTTACTGAATAAATGGTCTGGAAAGTGAAACTTGAGTTTTGTCATTGTCTTGTTCAATAAAGGTCTAAAGACGCATAGATAATAAGAGGGAACCCTTTTTTGGGTATGCGTGAATTGAGGTTATATTAATGGTTAATAATAATTTTTTACTTCTATCACTTGCATTTCTTATGACCCTGAAGAAATGGTGAAAATAATATTTTGAATAGTTTATACGCCAATCCATAATTATCTGACTATCATTATGCGCGGTGGATGGCACGGCAACAGCAATTTTGTTAAGCATGTGTTCCGAAGTCTTGAAAATTTATTTGGACGATATTTAACTCATACATGAAAAACATACCAGATGTTCTTTTCAAGGACGGCATGCCATCCAACAGTTTAACTTTAGCAATCCTCCACCTTGGAGAGTTTTTGGAGAGTTTTTTTTTTGATACACTTTTGGAGAGTTAATATTATGGTTGAACGTGCAGGTATTGCAATTATAATGAAATTTTATTGGTTGAAAGCTTACTTAAAATCGCCTTCCATTCTTCGAAATTAAATTGCGCTCCAGTCATACAAATAACGCGGTACGGAAAAAGAAAAGGGAACTCGTGAGATGTGTAATTAAATTTGATGACAAAGAGTGCAAGGCATTATTTGGTGATTCCAAAAACTCCAAGTTCACGTCCTATGATTCAGAGGCTCAAAAACTATAACATTCCTAGCCCATGATAGCCTAGCTCTATCATTTGACTTGGAGATGGAATTGACGGAATCACCGTCATTAACTACGTCCGGCACAGACGTGTCACGGTACCTCCAGATAGAAAAGAAAGAGAACGCTAATGCAAACAATGTAAATTATAATTAGATCTCAAGTACACAAAATAATATCAGACAAATCATTAAACCCGTCAATGAGACATTTCTACTTATCATTAACAAGTGTGGGAGTTATGGCAAGTTCTTGTAATTTTTTAGATATTACTTCCCTGCTTAAGACATACTTGTGATTTCACAACAATCAATCTACGCCAGTAATAAGAAGTGATTAAAAGGAAAGGAACTCTTGAGAGAGAGAATCCGCACAGTTCTATCAGATAGACTTTCCATAGTATGACACTATGATGGCAGATAGCACACAATAAATTTACAATCATGGTCATATATTCATATAATAGTAAGCTCAAGCAGGGCATAAGTAACTCATGAAGTACAAGTAATAACAATAAGCAATGGCAAGTAATCCTTCCTCGTCAAGGACTAACAATCAAAGTCATTGGGGGCACTACTACTGATTACAACTCTTACCAAAAACAAATATCACCCCATCAATCAAGATTGTAGCCAGAGACGCCCAAAAGTAAATCAATCATGGAGAAATAACAAACTGATAAAGGATTTGCAAGCCTTCATCATCATTTTCAAGGACAAGGCACAACAGATCAGCAGCTTTTAAGAATTCAAGGCTTCCCAGAAACGATTACACAGCAAGTTGCAATATAGAGTTTAAAACTTCGTAACCCATTTCCTCATGACAAAAATAACTTATATATGACACCATGAAAATCAGAAAATATCTGCATTAAATGCACCCATTAAGATGGTCAGAATTTTCGGCATCAGTCAAATACTATTCAGTTCCAGAAAATCAACCCGTCAAACTAAACCATATGTTGGTGCTCTTTCCAACATTTCTACTCTTTGGTGTGACTGTTATTGGCATAATAACTAGGGAAGCAAGCAAAGAAATTCGATTAAATCTCCGAAAAGAGCAATCAAAATAGGAGATAACTCACTACTGTTATTGCATACAAATTCAGCATCCATAATCCATAGTACATAAAACCCCAGATATCAGTGAGCTTCAAATATCACATATCATATAGCATCGTATAATAATTTTATGGAGAGATTTAAAAAAAAAGAAAAAGAAAAAGAAAAGAAAAGAAAAGCACATATTGAATGAGACAATAACTAGCGCGATATCGGAATCCCAACCAAAGTTGTTAAATTTTGTCAATATCCTCATCCTCAAACTCGATATAATCGTTCCCGGCACCATCCTCCTCCTCATCCAATCCACCGCCAATACCCTCGTTGAGCCTGGTGTTATCCGGCAACTCCCCATAAGCCTTCAACAGTCTAGCCTCATCGGGCATGTACTTGAGGATCACATCAGCCTTGTCGTCCTGATAGTCCCGGAGGCCAACGAGGATGATGTCCCCGGCGGCGATCCATACCTTCTTGTGCATCTTTCCTCGGATGTGACACAGACGCTTGGTGCCGTCGATGCACATGGCCTCGCACCGACCGTTTCCGAGCATACGGAGAACCTGAGCGTATTCTTGACCGTCTTCTTTGAAGACAAGCTCTCGCTTCTCATCATCTGCTTCGTTCTTTCCCCTCTTTCGGTTCTTACCTCCCTTTCCCTTATTCTTCGGCATAGTTGATTGCGCTAATACTTCTGGGCAACCCTAAATTTCAAATTCTGGAGCTTCTCCTTTGGAATTTCGGTGTCCCAAACCCTACTTCAATTGCGGTTTGCGAGGTCGATGCCCACTTTCTCCGTTTTCTTTCTGTGAAACAGCGCATGAGTTGAAAACAAAACCCTACTTCAATTTGGGCATTGCGTGTGGAACTGAAATAGGTTGAGACTAATGGACGATACTGTCCTTTACGCAGTTTTTAATGTCGGCACGGTCCCTCCTGCACATGAACTTACTTTAATCAATTTTAGTATTCTATTTTAATTGAAAACCTTGTATGGTAAATATATTTTTAAAAGACATAATTATATAATTGTATAATGCGGACACTGATGATGTTTTATTTTTGTTCTTTTCAGTAAGGTCTTTAGCGTGAAGGCCCATGGGTTATGGTTATAAAGAAATTATTGATAAGCATCTTATCAAGAAGGAATAATATTATCTTAAAGCTTTATTTGATAAAAGAATTGGATTGGCCATTACAAAATTCCAAGTTTTAGTCCACTTCTTTGTCATCCCATTACAAATTTTGTGTTATATCTTCCTCGTATGCAATAATTGGGATTTAAAATAAATATAAAATCACGATTTAAAAATCATTTAAGGTTAATGCAATCTTTGACTCAATTTGCAGCGGATGTCGATTGATGAGATAATTGATACCGATCGATCAACAGACTGAATCGGACTGAAAATTAAGAGATTTATTTGTGGGCCGAAGACAATAAGCCTTGTTAATTTGCCTGAATACACAGATTCGATTCCAGAAGCTCAACATAGAACACGAACAGAAGCTAGCATCTATAATGAAAAGTTCAAAAAGTATCATTTATGGTTAGCGTCTAATGGTGAGCTCAGCCCTAAGGTGGAGGACACCATTTATGAAGTAAAGGCTATCCTCCGCCATGAAAGAAGTCCATGGAATAGCAAACAAGTTCCTATATCCAACTGCCCTACCCCCAGTGAATTTGTAGTTCGCTCTGTATTTGCTCACAAACTCCTCTGTCGGTCTTGACCTCGCAGCAAATTCGTAGTCCACCGCGAAGCTAACTGACCCCTTTTCCTGCATTCCCAGAAACAGTCCAAAACAAGGGAAGGAGCTCTGCTGGTCCATGTTGCAAAGTGCCGAAAGGAAAAACCCTTGTCCTCCTAAATGGAATGCCTGTGAATAAACCCTTCCTGAAGGGAATAAGTTGGCACACTCCTCTCGCTTCAGGTCTAGGTAAACAACACATTGCTGCCTGGGAAGTTCAAAATCTACCACCTTAACAGGTCGGTACTTGTATGCCCGCTCCACAAATCGGTGGTTCATGGAAACAGAATCCCCTGCAGCTAGCAACCGCTGCCTGTGTGGATCCTCAGCCTTAAAGAAGAGGGCCTCAAGTATATGCTTAGTTGCAACTACATGGTCAAAGTCGTCACAGGTTAGGACCTTCTTCAGCTTTCGGCAGGTCATGTAGGGGAAGCGAATCAAGCGTGCAAGCCGTGCACCCAGGATCTCTCGCCTTTCCTCTGGTTTGGGGTACTGGGTTCTAGCCCACTTCAACACAAAGTCATATACAGCATCCTCTGATGGAACCTGGAGATCATCACCAGACAAAATTGCCTCAATTCCAGCCAGAGGCAGGGCCATTACCTCTTCCTGAAACCTGGTCATATGATAAGCTTGTTGGAAATATTTAAAAATCAAAGCTACTTAAAATAACAATTCAGGGATGCTGAAAGCAAACAGTTTTTTCAGAAGAATGGACAATAAGAAGAAAAAATTGCCTCAATTCCAGCCAGAGGCAGGGCAATTACCTCTTCCTGAAACCTGGTCATATGATAAGCTTGTTGGCAATATTTAAAAATCAAAGCTACTTAAAATAACAATTCAGGGATGCTGAAAGCAAACAGTTTTTTCAGAAGAATGGACAATAAGAAGAAAAACAGTTTCTGTCCAAGAACCTTAATTAGAAGGGATGCAATATACTTATAACAAATCAACCTTTCTCTACTACACATCATTTGGTCATCCTAGCACACTGGATGATAAATAAAAATTAATGCTTCTGTCAATTGCGAGATAGTCAAGGATGCAATGATGGAATTAAAAAAAAATCCAGCAGATATCACAAAGAACCTTATAAACCCAAGGTGGAAAGCACTGCAACCATCAAATGAAGTTGAAAGAGATAAATGCATTTTATAGCTTCTAAATTCCATGTCACCCCCACCCTAAGTCTCTCCAAACCACAGAGGACTTAAAAAAATAACAAGCGAAACGATAAGGAAGACATGGTTTTGATCAAATTTTAATATCGCTAACAACTAGGTAAGGATGACAAAAAGGTGCAGATTCTAGTTCCGCTAAATAAAAGGGAAATATAAGAACATATTTTCAGTTGCCAAAACAAAGAACATGCAACTTAAGTGGAATAATAGCTTACTTGATTATATCCTTATATCGTGTAGCAAGATACTGCTTTGCTGCACGAGTGAGTGGTTGGACAGCGTCAGCCATCAAGACACTGGAAGGAAGGTCCAGGTAAAGCAGTGCAGACTCAGGTGTCATTGGCATATTCCACAATAATCGGCTACAATATCTCATGCATGAAGCCACTTCAAACTTATCAGCAGCCATCAACACATCCAGCAAAGCATGTACTGTATTAGTGAAGTCGTTTAAGGTATTACTATACATAAAATTCAGAAGCTCCATGACAGCAGCCTCCTCTGTAACAGGCAGAAGCATTGACACCTGTCAAGTCAGAACCTTGAGGAAAAATATAAAATAATTGCACACATAATAAGGTAGCAAACAGTCTTTTTATGAACAGAATATACCAGAGGCACTAATTCTAATGGTGGCATGCCTTTGCTCAGACTCCTTCATCCCATTTGAGAAAAGCTACAAAAATAAGAGAAAAAGTTAATCAACAAACATGCGAACTCAAATCAATGCCCTTCAAAAAACAGACATATACCTTATAGAAGAAAGGACTTTTGGCAGCTAGTATGGGAGAACTAATATGTAGTGTTTTAACCCTCAAAACTGTAGAGCAATCCATGCTCCAGCTTGAGTCATTGATGTTCACAGCTTCATCATCTTTGAGAAAAATAACCACATTGAAAGTGCGAGTTACAATACAAAAAAGGTGACTTTAAAATAAGAACTTGAAAAGATATCTATTATCTAGTCTCAAGCACAGGAAAATTTTTAAAGTTGTATTTACACATTCCCCAAATTTTTTTTCACTCATCGCCTTATCTTTTCCTACAGTGCTCTTGTTTGAACTTCGCTTCAGTCATAATATAGGGAGTAATCTTGTAGAGTCAAGCAATTCATTGGCCCAATGTAAAAAGAGAGATCAAAGAAAACCATCAATTCAACAAGATAGTTGGCCCGCAAGCAAGGAAACAAAAAGTAGAAGATATAAAAGGTAAACCATTTCAGACAAGGGTGTATAATAAAGAAACTAGGCCTAATGTCATTTATTCATTAGAATACCTGAAGCGCATTCTTCAACCATTGCAACTGCCTCTTCATCTTGATTTTCACAGGGTGCAAAGTCCTCCTTATCTGGTTGATTGCCGTTAAGATTTTGTTCATAAGGCAATACTGTAAGATCTATAACTGCAAGCAAGAAGAATGTATTAGTTATATTTCATGAAGAAAAAATAACACAGAAACAAATAATTAAGTATTAACCAAAACGAACAGCAAATTTTAGGATGACAAGATTGAAGTGAGTTATGCATTAGTGGAGCTTGGATCCTATTCATAGCAATGCTAACCCAATCACAAGAATCATGTGTCCTAGACTCCTAGGTTCAAAAATACTCAGTGTGAATGTCTGAGAAAAATACTCACTTGCGTAGTAAGTTACGAGTAAGATAATACAAATTAACATCTTAGAATTTCCATGAACATTGACGTTTTCACTCAACCTCTTGGCCTCTCCTCCTCACTCTTTCAATAAACATATTGTAACATGTTAAATAACATGACCATCTTTGCTCAGAAGCACCCCTATGAGGTGAAGGCTACAACTAAGAAATTCGAATCCTATGAAATCATAAGGACTCCCGGAACAACCGGAAATCGTTTTAGATTAATGCCCTAGAGCTACTAAACAACAATTGGAAGCAAAAAAGGGGATACAACCAACTAATCCCACAACTAAAATTAACATTGAACTACTTATTTCAAATTGAAAAAAGGGGATACCTATATCATTTCAGTAAATTTCAGCTTTTTCGAGCAAGTTCAATTTAAAAAAGCAGAACAAACAAAAATTGGCTCCTTTGAATAATCTGAAATATCAGAGAGATGACCCAGAAAACCAAACCAAAGAACACGAATCCAGAGCAGAGAAGAATATCAAGAGTTCGAGAAATACAATTATCCTTTTTGATATCTTCCCGCCTCCTCTTACAATGGCGAGCCCAATCGGTGACACTGGTGCACCTTCCGACATCAGGCCTAGCCTCGACGGAATCACCCATAATTTCGATCCGGAGAATCCTATCGGAGAAATTGCTGTCATTAAAAGCGAAACCAAAATCGGCATCGGAAGAGGAAGCACGACAGGAAAGATCGGACTCCATCACCGTTCCCGGGTCAACCAAAAAAATCAGCAGAGAAATGGAAGCACATGGATTGAAATAGTAGAAGGAGGGGTTGAACGGAGAATCCAGAGAGAGAGAGAGAGAGAGAGAGAGAGTTCCACGCAAACCCTATATGGATGTACGTTGGCCGAGACTCCAGAGAGGAGGAGGAGGAAGATCTTCTGTGGTTACAGGGGAAGAGAAGTAGAGAATGGAAAATTGCACAATGGGCTTGTTTCGCACTCTGGTTGTAAAAAACAATAGTTCATCATCCATGTTGTATTTTCTCAAAGAAAATTCACGATGACAAGAAGATTATTAAGAATGACAAAAGATTTGTCTAAGAAAATATAAAAATTATTTAGGAATGACAGAAAAATTGTTCAAAAAAAAATCAAGAATGACACAGAGATTATTCAATAATGATAAATGATTATTCAAGAAACTTAAGAATGGCAAAGATTATTCAAAAAAATCAAGAATAACATAAAGATTGTTAAAAAATGACACAAGATTATTCAAGAAATTCAAGAATGACAAAAAATAATGAAAATAAACAAATTGAATCTAGAATTTCCAAAAAAAACACCTTAAATTTACTACTTAGTTTTAGAGTTTTTAATTTTGGGTAGTTTGATTGTATTAATATGTGATAAAATTTATTTTTTAATTTTTTACCAGCCAGACCTCCGATTTAACTCTAGTATGATCCATTGACCCTTAATCCTCTGCCTTATTTGGTTTAGTCATCGGTCCAGTTTTGATAACTTTGCAAAGTTCAACATTGTAAATATTTTGTTAAGATAAATTTTTAAAATTGTAAATAATGTTGGATATTACATAAATTATAAGTATATGATTGGTTCGATAATTGTTACTTTGTTAATAATGGAAAGTTTTTGAAATTTTCAATTTTGAATTGTTTGATTGTATTAATGTGTGATAAGATTTATTTTTAAATTTTTTGTTCTCACTGATTTGACCCATAGTTTGACTCCGGTCTTATCCACTGACCCTTAACTTATTGTCATGTCCGGTTTAATTACTGGTCCGATTTCCCATACATTGTTTACAACACACTTAAAAAAGTTTTAACAAAATATTTAGTATATGAGTATTTGCATTTTGAATGATGTTTATTTTTCTTACGAGGGATCTACAACCATGATAAATAAAAGAATGCCTTTTGACCCAAAAAATACATCAATATTTTAAAAAATAAAATTTTTTTAAAGTACGAGTATCCTCCTACAATAAAAATTTTGTTTAAAGTATTAATGAATATTAAACATATATACAGATCTCATTACTAAGTTAAATATTAGTTTGTCAAATGACGAGTGTATCTCGTAGCTCCATTTATTGATGCACGAGGTACGCTGTTTTTTGGGCCAGTAATTGGGTCGTCTGCTGGCATCAACTGGCCGATTTACTTTTTGTTAGTAAGTGAATTGGCCCATTCAAGCAGTAAATGAGATCAAGAATTCGAAGAAATATGAGTAATATTGTTGTGCAAATTAGGGCCCATTGATTGAGTGATTATCCAAAGAGTAAGGATCATGTTATGATTTTACAATTCTTTTATGGGGAAAAATAGATAGATGAATTAGTTGAGAGTCTGTTCACTAAAAAAAAGACGTTTCGCTAATAAATACCTTCATAGGCTGTAACTTGTGAGGTATGAGTTGAGTAGGATTCTTATAATTTCGCAGTTATCTTACTTGGTACGACTTTGATTACAGTGTTGAGTGTTTAGATTTGGCTTCTTGTTAAATCTAAAATGGGCAAAGTGACTTTAAAATAAAAAGGAGCTGGGGGTGTGATTTTTCTAGGAGTCGAATTAATCCCGATTGTTAAAAGCTGCCCAGCATATCTTCCCATATATTAACTAAGCGTCCTTATATATAGTTGGCATCCACACAGATATATATATATATATATATATATGTGGATTTGTTCAGAGTACCAAAGGAAAATCTCATTGTTTCACTGTACACTAATACTGAATATACTCCACTCCTTTTCTTCTACGATCCATTCTTTAAGTTACAAATGCTCATTTAGGATTTGGCCTGCAAAAACTACATCCTAATATATTCCAAATAGAATGGGGTGTGTTTGTGTATAGATCATGAGATTGATTATAAACGATATTTGAAACGTCGTGTCCCAATAAAAATGAAAGAAATGCTAAAATTAAAAGCAAAAACACATTGTGACTAAGATCGCATTGATACTGACATACTATATGTCACCATTAAATGGCAATTATGAATGCCAACATCTGGTAGCCGAGCACTTAGGGAATTTCAATAAAGTTAACCGTACCCGGTGGATATGGATCAGCATATAGTAATCGGTAATAGTAATAACTAGTGCAGCAATAGTAATTATGCGCAGTAAATTAAAGCTCAGAAAGTTGAGCGTAGTGGATACATACATACACACACGCCCGTTCAGATACATGCATGGGTGAATCGAAGTGATTAATCAGGACTCATTGGGTGCAAGCAAAATATTAAAAGGAAAGAACATGAATGAAGGGGCTCCTCGCTTCCTCCTATCATGAATATAAATACTCAGGGTTTTCGCTTCAGGAGGGAGACACAAGCGAGTAGAGATAGTGAGTTTGAAAAGACTGAAAGGTAAGTGGAAGGTGTGATTTAGAGAAATGGAAAGGAAAGGTTGCTGTTCTCGTTATTCGACGCCCAAGGTGGAGGTCAAGAAACAAGTGATTCCTCCGAAGGTTGTGGAGTTTAAGAAAGAAGCGATTCCTGTGAAGGTCGAAGAGATTAAGAAAGAAGAGAGTGATCATAAGGATGTGAAGCCCAAGGAGGAGGTGAAGAAGGAGGAAGACGGCACAGTGAAGAGTGATCATGAGGATGTGAAGCCCAAGGTGGAGGTGAAGAAGGAGGAAGACGGCACTGTGAAGAAGACAGCGAATGTGTGTGGTGGTGGACGATGTGGCCTTGGAGGCAGATGAATATGTATCTGAGTCACTTAGCGAATGTGTGTTGTGGCGGACGATGTGGTTATTGTGGGCTGTTATTAACTCCTGTTTTCTTTTTTTCTTTTCTGTGCTGTTCTAATATGTTAGTTCCTTCTGTTTTCTGTATGCTGTTTTTGGGGCACACCTAATGAAATAACGTAACTTGTAGTATTTTGTTTTGTCTACTCTTTTCTGTTTCTTCTACCGATTGATACTTCACTAATTAGTTGAACAATTCAAGCTGATTGGAAATCATTTTGTCAACCACTCCTGAAAAACTGACGATAAAGCGTTATCTGTATATATATGTGTGCGCGCGCGCTTGTATTCGTACACATACATGTAACCTGAACTTGTATGAACGATGTTATATTGAGTGCTTGCGTAACCATGAGCCCTTTTGATTTGATGTTATCTTCTGATTCTACTATTAAGTGTTAGTTTTTGTGGCCGTTCGATATGCTCTCTAATATAAAGTAAAAACATTGCAGGTCGAGAGAGATTGCTTCATCTCTTTTGATTGGATTGCTAAAACTTTTTTAGATGGGTCTTGACCGACAGATTGAGTTATATATACGACCACCGTTGCATTTGCGAAGAATCTTGGAGAATGTCATGCGGGTGGACTTTGATCTTGTCTGTATTTGCGGACCTCTCTTGTCTTCCAGTTTGATTTTCTCTGGCTTAAGTTGTATTGCTTTGATTGCCCTGTGTGAAATTGCAAATAAATTTCAGCGTATGGGGGGCTAACAAGAAAGTTGTTGTAGTGTCCTACGAATAATGGGGATCGAACCTTAAGACTGATGCACAGAAGGTCAATCTTGTATTAGTAGTTCCAAAGCTCTTTTTGCGCTGTTAATTCAGTTCTCGTACGTGGCCACCATTTTAAGGATTAAATATTTAAATTCCCTTTACAACATAGGTTTTATGTTTCGGGTAAAATCTGAAATGAGCGGTTCATAATTTATATTATATAGATGATATATATGGGTGATAATAGATTATATATTATAAGGCAGCCGGGAAACAGTATATTTATAGTATCACATCAATCGGATAAGAAAGACTCAAATAAAACAAAGTTAGGTTAAAGATACAGATGTTTTTCTGTCTCTTTCATTCTTGCGATCAAACCTTAGTCAACGACTTAAATCGAGAAGTGAAGAGAGCAACCTGGTCATGAAATACTGGTGATTTGCAATCGACGACTTTGCCAAAAAAAATCAAAACCCACAACATCTCTGATTTGCAACCGACAATCTTAGAAAATCGTAACCATCGCCTAACCGTCAATGGAGGGTGAAGAACAACTCCACCATCAGCCTCCTCATCTTTGTGTTTACGATTTCTCGAGATGCAAGGAGGAAGAACAATAGGGAGGGACGGGGTAAAGGGTAATTTGGTCCAAAAATATTCAATTCCAAGCCGATTTTGGGGGGTTATCATGTGGTAAGATAGCTTGTTACTTGGGGGCAAACCCATGTAAGTGGGATTGTGGGGTATCATGGGGAGATAGCATTGAAAATTTAATCCTGACATTGGGATTTTCTAGTACCAAACATGAAAAGTTGGTATTACGGAATCCCAACCCCTCATTCCCCTGTACCAAATGGGACTTACAGATGAAGGCAATGTATGTAGTACTCCTATATATACACACCGATCTTAACAACTGGAGAAGCACAGACGAACCTGTCTCCTACAATAAAAAAAAAATTGCGAACGATGATTGTTAATTAATTAACCATCAACCAGTCCACTGTCACATATTATGATGATCCAGCGCACACCCTTACCAATTAATTAACAGGACTTGGCCATAATACTGAACTATATACCTTATTGGAAGAAAAAATAATCACACTCACATACCCAGCATATAAGACTTGAATGAACTTGAATCTTGATTACCACACAATTAATTAAGTCATATATATAATCTCTAACCTTAGCTTATTGCATAGATTATCAAAACCTTTTAATCAGGATCATAAAATACTTCTCTAATTAATGAACTGCATGTGTGCAAATTCAATTCAATACATTAGAAATTGCAGAAAATATATATGATTATATTGATGAGGAGCTCCCTTCACACCAATACCGAAAAGGATCAAGGTAACCCTATCTCCAAGTTCATGCAGACCCTTGACCTACGCATACGTATGAGCTTTCATTTGATCTGCGAAGGCCATAGGTTTCCATGAACGAGCATGCAGTTAAGTCTACCCCTCACCTCCTTTCAGAGTTGGAGTTCAGGAAGCTCCACAACTATAACTCTATACGGTGGTTTTCAGCGAGGGAACCAAACGGAGATAATGGCTATGGCCTGCCTGAATCAGTACCTCTGATTGGGTTTATATAGGCCTACTTGCAAGATCTGAACCATTAAATGTGAAGGATCCTCTATTTTAATTACAATTCCTACCTCGATGCCAGTCTTAATTGCTCAGGATTCTTTCCCTTTTTTCCTTTTGGGCAAATATATAGGATTGTTTTCTTTTTCAGAGGCAAAAAAGGAATCTTTATCTTTTAGATTTTCCAATTAAGGATCTGTCCAGTGTATAATTATATGCTACTTCCCAGCTCTCTCTTCATTTTGGATTGGCTCATGTTTATTGCTTAATGTTAAGTTGATTATATATATATATATGTGTGCGTGTTTATAAATATTTAAAAATATACTAAGCAGGAGTTTGAAGATTGAGCAATAAGCTTACGATTGCTAATTAATCATCAGGCCACACCACCACCGAGAAATTTTTTTCTAGCCAGCAAGAATAATTAATTGATATTATTATGAATCCACGCTTAAAGTACCTTAGTTTGAACTCGAGTTTGGGTGCATGCAAAAGAAGGTTTTGAGCTTGAATTTGTACAAATGCATAGAAAGGGTTTGAGTTTGTGTTAATGCAATATACATATTTAAAATAACTTTCTTTTAAGTATGGCTTAGCTTGAATGCAAAAAACATTAATGGAAGAATTACTACCTCTACTTTTAATATAAGAGTCTATTGACTTTTTTATAATATTAAGGAAGCTAATTTTTTCTCATTCAAGATCAATCAATCATAGAGAATCTCAACACACTAATTTTGGATGCACAAAGGCATTATTCCTTACATTACAAAAAATAATAATTTCTTACGGAAAATTATTGCAGAATATCGACTTAATTAAAGAGAAATTCTTGTGAAAATATTCATAAAAATCTTCTCAGATTATATATTCTCAACTGATATTACTGAAAGATATCACAATCTGTTTGCTGATGCCTGTGCTTAGTGGTCCATTGAATTGAAAGAGCCTTTAATTTTTAGTGTGCTTTGATCTGAGCATTCTCTCCTTTCATCACTGGTCCTTCTTATTCTGCATCGCAATGTAACCATTCAATTAACTGATACTATTAGTTCTTTACATTATAAAATGATATGACTGGTCTTTAGATTAAGTGTCATGAGATCACCATAATAAAGTAGTGGTGTACGTTTAATATCTTCATGGATAATCATTTGTTTTTTGGTCTATGGGATTCTTAATTCATACTCTTAAGCAGCTGGCTTAAGGTATATTTGCACATCTGATTTTGTAACATTATCCATACTTTTCCTACACATTTTTATCAATCTTCTTCTTATGGTGTCATCTTTATTTGTTGTCTATCTCCTACCCTGAAGTATTTTTTTCAGGATGTGCAGCAACATTAAAGAACCCTAAATTATTAAGAGTAAAATGGAACTATATATAAAATACTTTAGAGTGTTAGATAGATTTGAAAAATATTTTAACTTGTGCCGAATAAACTTTAATCATTACTTATAAATTAGAATTGATTCATGGTTATCTTGGTTAGTAGCCATATTAATTAAATTGGACAATACTAATTAGTGTCGTCACTTTTGTTTTTAGACTTGGAGTATTAAAGTGCCCAAACTTGGATTCAACACAAAAATAATGCGTGGTAGAGAAAAATGCTTTCTCTTTTTTGTGTAATGGTGTGTGATTATACAACTTGAAGACTTGAGCGTACACGTAACACACGCACAATATTTAATATATAAAGTTCTAGTATTTATACTAATAATCAGCATATCTGGAAATTGGATCTTGATGCTTAAGGATTGGTGAAACTTCGTATTTTTGAACTTTAAGCTAAACTAACGTCATTGTGATTCTGAATTATTGTGTTCCTTTTACTTTTGCTGATTCCCAATTGGTATGCACTAAAATACCATTATTAATCATGTATATTTGAGTTACCCTTTTGATAAAACCTCTTATATTAAGAAATAAGAAAGGGGAGTGCATCGTATAATGTAAAAATCAGTGTCTTGGTTTATGCATATAGCCCGTTTTCTCATTGAAAATTCATAGCCTGTTTTTATTAGTGGAGCTACTAAATAGGGTAAACTTTAATTTTTTGGTCAAATCCAAAATGAAATGATCATCGTCTTGCTTTGGTAATGAGTTAGGTTACAATTAAAATGATGGTGAAGTTATATTTTAATTAATATCCTAGTTTTAAGTATTTCTCCTAAAACAGCAACTTAATACTGATCAATGAAAAATGATGAATATAACTTTTAAACTAACTTCTCTCAACGGCATCCGTGTATAAGATAGATTTGTTTGGATTGAAAAGGAATATCCAATTAATTGTGTCACCATATATATATATATATATATAATACTGAATATGTCGTATGCTTTTTGTCGCGTCATAAATTGATTAATGCTTGATGTATATGCCACCAACTATGGGGGCAAGAGGAGGTCCTACCTAAACTCGTGCTTCATCGAAGTTTATGGAATATTATTTAACTATTGAGCTGGTAAGGAGAATCGGCTTTAAGAAGAAATAATTTTGTTATATTACCTTTTGTTTTGGTTCTGAGAATAGCTAAAAGCATTTCAGTTTTATTAATTTGAAAAAAAATTACACTCACTAATCATTAAAAAAGAAAACAAAAGCAGTCCTAGAATACGACCTAATCAACAAACCAGAAATAAGAGAAAAGCAAATCCAAACATTATTAGATCCTATAATACACTAACCCATTCCTTCTCTATTAGTATCACTATCCTGAGGCTTTGGACTTGATCGCCAACCTGCCGATGTTCCTGAGAGTAGGGCTGAACAATGGGAGCGAGGGACCGGCTAACCCGATGTAAAGAGACAAGAGGCACATGCATGCAATTGGAAACATGATTGCATTACTAGCTACTCATGTTCTCCTTCCTTCAAGTTGAGAACATCTTCAAGCACGGAATATATAAACTACTCTTTTATTCACTTCCTCCAACCAGCATTTAGAAAAACAACTTAGTTACTTAGTAATCACTGTGATTATGTATTGTTAGTCACTTATTTATTTTAGTTCTTTGAACGAACTATTGGCGCCTTCATGATGGGTTCCATATTGATCAGTTTGATTTTATTAATTTATAAAGGGCTTGTTTGGTTAGCCCGTTGGGAGAACGACCATTGGGAAAAATGATGACTTCTGAAAATGACTTTTGGTAGAATGAAAAAATTTTATGTTTGGATAATCCGTTGGTAAAAATGCAGTTACGTTTGGATAAACTGTTAGCCAAAATGACTTTTTGTAAAATGCATTTATGTTTGGATTGAAATTTGGAGAGGTTACTTTGAAATAAAAATTAGTTAAAATGTTTTCAACTTAAAAAAATTACTTAAAATGGCATGAATATCATCAATACACATAATTATTTTGTAGTTTTGTAATTAAATTATTAAAAAAAGTAAATGATAAATTTGAAGGTAATGAAAAAATATTCATATTACATACATGT
>JANTPZ010009919.1:0-14435 GCA_025593235.1 Vachellia pachyceras | reverse complement strand
ATTTTTTATATTTTTATTTTAAAATTTTTATTTTTTTGTAATTATTTTATTTTTAATTTTTATCATTTTTCATCATTTAATAGTAACATAGTTAACTTGACCTACCTTACCTATTTCTAATTCACAACACCTTTTTCAAATTGAAAAAAAAACCTAAAACCAAAAACTAAAAATAAAAACTAATTTCAGTTTTTAAAAATTTTGAAACTTAAAACTAAAAACCATCCCGAACGGGGCCTTAGTTATTGGATTTGAGGTTTAAAATCTATTTAATACTACTCCTAAAGTTAGTTATTTGATCCTTTTGAAAATGAGAAGTACTCAGGTAAATATGTTAAAAAAATTATTTTATTTTATAAAAAAATATTGTTGAATATGAAATTAAACTTCACTCGAACTTAACCAAACTGAGCCATTTACTTGTTAAGAGCGTGGACTAAAATGTAACATTTACTTGCCACTCGCAGGAAATCCAAGGCTTGGTGAAATAACAAAAGTAATTAAAAAAAGTATTAATACTCAGCTGATAAACAAAACAAAGTAGCCAAAACCACCCCGATACAAAAAAATCGCCGATTCTCGGCAACATCAACGACAATCCGATCCTATATTGTACTACGGATACTCACTACTACTCAGAGAGCAACAAGCGGATCTGTAACAAACAAATCGCCGATATCTTGGAAATAGTCATCTCTATGCCAACTCGAGAATCCGAAACCCGAATCCCAATCCAAACCCAAGTTGAAGTTCGCGGTGGGGCTCATTGTGATATTCGTCCCGTCAAATATGTCCGGCCACGATGTCGTGAAGTCGAATATATCCGCCGGAAAACTTGAGAGATTCTCCGATAACCCTGACGACGAGGACGACGACAGTAATTCGTCCCGACATTGACTGATTCTTTCATCTTTGATTATTGTTTCATCTTTGATTGTTACAGATTCAACCTCCTCCGACAAAGTACCACTCTGAGAGTGAAGAACAGATTTCGGGGTACTCCGCTCCTCCTCCTCCTCGCACTCCTTCATCGGTGGCGTTATGAAATTGGTCAGTGCCTCTGCTCCTCTCAGCTTAATGGCTGCTTTGTCATACACCATCGCAGCTTCCTCAGCGGTTTCGTAAGTCCCCAACCACAGCCGTACACGTCGTCGAGGATCTCTGATCTCGGCCGCCCATTTCCCCCACGGCCTCTGTCTCACTCCCCTGAACTTCTTCCCCGTCGACGCCTTCATCGACCGCCGACCTCCCATCACTATACTCCTATTACTCTTCCGACGCTTGCTCTCAGGCTTATTAGCAACGACGACGTTCTGGGTGATGGTAATCTCGTTGACGAACCTCCTGCCGCGTTGGCACTTGACAGCCCCTCCTTCTTCGTCGCTGGATGAATCCGTGGCATCGCTGTCTGTCACGCATACTCTAACAACTCTGGGGTACTTCATTCCTCCGCACAGATGGTTTTGCCCATCCGGCGAGACGAGCTTAGCGTGGCGGATGTATCTGACGGAAGGCTCAGTCATATTGGTGGAACTTGACTTGAGGATCAGACTGTTAACGGTGATGACATAGAGGGGGTGAAGCATAAAATAGAGACAAAGCAAAAGGAGGAGAGAGATGGATTCCTTTGAGACTAGAACAGTACACGGGTAGAGAATAAAGAAGGTAAGCCAGAAAGCAAGGGCAGAGAGAACCCAACCGTCACACAGAAGCTTAAAACGCAGAGAAATCTAGCAAGAATGAATTGAATAAGGATTGAGATGACATTAAAGGACGAGAAATTGCCAGGAAAGTGACACCAAAAAGATGTGTAAGCGTGATGAAACGGAGATAAGGAAAATGGAAAGAGTGAGAACAGAGAGAGCTCAGCACAAGCTGAGTCAGGGAATGCAAAAGACAACGAAAGCAGAGGGATAATGGGGGAGACCCAAGAGCCGTAGGAAAGGAAAAGTGGAAAATTTTCCGAGAAAGTTGAAAGATAAAGAGAGATTTAAAAAAGAAGCTGACGATAGAATCTTTAGTACGAAAAGGAAAAGGAAGATATGTTGCTAAATCAAGGAGCTACACACAGCAACTTGCACTTGCTTAGTAGAGAGTACGGGGATAACAGAGAAATTGGCTTCAGGAAATCAGAGAGAAGCTTTGGGAAAGAAGAGGAGGAAGAAGACACTGAACTCTGAAGCAGAAGGCACGAGAGGTTTTTGGGGGAAGATGAAGAAGCAAAAGGATGAGACCAAAACGAACCTATTTTATAGGATCCAACCGACCTATTTACTAAATGGGATTCGCAAGACAGAGATTTTCGTTGATTAGGAAGGATCGTTTAAAGAATTAGCTAAAAAAGCGAGGTTTTAGAATTTTTGAACTGGGAAGGCATGTGAGATAGTTCATGTTTCAGAAACGGAACAGGAATGGGGCAAATAATAAAACGGCGCGTGGCAAGGATGGGATAGGGGCGAGGTGGATGAAGAAAGGTTCTTGGTAACAGGGACTGAGGTCACGTGAGGGGACACACTTTGGGTCAGTACTCCTTTGACTGGAAAAACTGGAAAGGAATTAACAAGGCACCGGTGTCCCCTTTTTTTTTATTATTATTAAATTAGTAGGAGTACTACTACTGCTTAATTAGCAATTAAGGAATTATTAAATTCAATTTCTCATGTAATTATATGCATCTAAATTTTTTTCTTTCAAATTTGAACAACACATTTTTGGCAAAACAACTTCAACCTACGTGCACTTTTTTCAAAAAAAATAATAAAGGTATATGTTAGCCGTAATTAATGCGTGTTTGAATATGATTTTTTTCCATTTTTTTTTAACATGTTATATCTCTTTTAAGTTTTGAGTTCGATTTGATTCTTACAAGAGATATTTATGTGGAGGATAAACATGAACTCCGAATTAATCGGTTGCTTGAATATATAGTAATAGAATAAAGTATTGAAGATATGATAATAATAGTATATGTGTGTATATATATCTATAAATCACTCTATTTTTTTTATTATATCAACGTTGTGATATTTCATGGGGAACGGTTTAGGGTAAATGTTTAGCATAATACAAAGGGGGAGGTGAGTTTTGGTAGGGAATTAAATGGCATAATCTCCATTACCCTATAATTTATTTGTTTTCCATTCCAATCAGCCCAGCTACCCCCTTCAATCTTATTTGTTCTTATCTTAATTAATCCGGCAAAATTAACTTAATTATTTAATGGTGGTACCGCTATTTCCAAT
Source organism: Vachellia pachyceras (assembly GCA_025593235.1). Taxonomy (NCBI): domain Eukaryota; kingdom Viridiplantae; phylum Streptophyta; class Magnoliopsida; order Fabales; family Fabaceae; genus Vachellia; species Vachellia pachyceras. The sequence continues at coordinate 11,193 of JANTPZ010009919.1, read as the reverse complement.
CCTTAATACAACAACTACGTGAGAAGATTAAAAAATTAAATAAATTATTTATTTATAATATATGTTTTAAAATATTGTGTGTATTATTAAATAGTATATTAATTTGAATAAAAATATACATGTGACTTCCCGATTTTGCCTTCTACCGCAGTTGATTATCGTAATAGAATATTGTCCAAAAGTTGAACGTATGCCAACTCATACCATTAATAAGGATGGTTAAATTTTTAAAAACTAATTTCCACACAATTAACTAAAAATGGCGGATGTGTCCCTGAAAACGGAAATGGGCTTTAAAAAAGCATAATGTTTCAATAAAGATAAAATAATTAGCCCCCACACACATAGCTAAGCCCATTCAACAAGAAAAACACAGATGATTTACATTATACAAATATATGATTTAAAAAAGATAACTTATTCATACCCGGCATGGTGCAATATATTTTTTTTTAATTTTTTCCAAAATGTATTCGATACAACATACGTGCTTATGAATCCATTGGAAGGATGATTTGATGAAGTTATATATTACAATTTTTTTAACAAAATATCTCCATATTACATGCAGACTTAAAAAAAATTTTAATATTCTGATTGATTGTTATAAACATATTTACATTACTTCACAAACTCTTGTTTAAAACTCCACATTTGTGCATGTGCAGTTGTATCCATATCCTAGAATTCTGAAACATATTATATATATATATATATGTTACCGTACTCATATCATAAACTTTTAAATAAATATAATATGGATGTATCTACCCTACCTATCCAATATGATCGGCACAGATGGTTCTGATTAACATGAGATCGAGTGAAGTTCTATAGTATAGATTCGTTGGGTGACACTGTCTCTTAAAGGACTGTAGTTTATAAGTTAAGGACTTTTCTTCTAATTAATAGGTTAATCTTTTGGAATTGGGCTCTCCCTTTGATTGATCATCATATGTAACTCACTCCACTCCACTCCACTCCACTCCACTGAATCTCCATGTAATGCAGTAGTTTGATATCAAATATTATCCTCAGATAAATATACAGGTTGCATCATTCTAAGCTGTAATATATACTGCAAGCAAGGAGGCAAGAGAGAATATAAAAGAGGAAACAGCGAGGAAGGAGGCAGAGAGAGAGAGAGAGAGAGAGAGTTGTATGTATGACTAACGAGAGTTTCATTGAGGATGGTGCTGTTTTTTTTAAAATAACTGAGTTCATGGGAAATCAGAAACACAATCGCAGGTAAAATTAATTCAACATTTCTGATCTGTTCCTTGAGCCCCTCAATGCATGCCCTTTCATTTTTGGAATCCTCAATCTATTCATCCATGGCTTCTCCTTTCTTTTTCTCAGTTTTTTTTCTGTTACCATCCACTTGCTGCTACTTGCTTCCTCTCACAATATTTAATGCCCTGATATTACATCAAACCCTATGATGCATGCATGCATGAATGAGAGGTTAGACGAGTATTGATAATATATACATTGCCCTTGCCCTTTTATTTCATGATCTTCTAAGGATGGTTAATATAGAGCATTTTTAATTCCCAGACGTATGTCTGTATGTAGGTACTATCTCATTGCAGGAAATAAAAGCGCAAAAATAGAAGTTATTGCAATGATAAGAGTACTAGCGCCGGTACGTACAAGATAGATGAGAAATTAAAGCACAGCATAAAATGGTGGTGGCATATAATGGAGGACGACAAATCTGTGGGCTTCCCTTTACGGAACATGCCAGCCATGAAAAAGCTCACACAAGAATAATAATAGTACCACCAACAAGCACCAGATTAAATGAATGAACCAAGAAAGAGGAATGATGATGATTAGTACGCGGATGATGATGATGTTGCGCTTAATGTGTTGTAGTGATCATATAAGAGACAAGGATTAAGTGTATATTTATAAGGACATGGATGGATTAGCATGTGGTGATTCGAAGCTTTGTTTCATAATCAGAGAATCAGTGAGTGGGGTTCAGCTTCAGCCTCATCACACAGTGATTAATTCAGGCACTTTTCAAATAATAAACAAAAGAGATTAGGAAGGAAGATAGATATGTGGTCTTTGTGTTCTTCTAAAGATTTGATTCTCTCTGATCATTTAAAGCACTTCATAAACTCCAAAAAGGGCAATGCCGTTGCGTAGAAGAAGACACGGCCAAGCTTCCATGTGCGCCTTTCCCCCCAGTAAGAAAATAATAATCAGAGGGATCATGGTACTGAGTAAATAATAGAGGGACATGTGCTTTTCAATGCTCAGAGCCCTCTACACACTACTCTCTCCCCCGTTCCTATTATAAAGCAATCATATGCCCCGTTTGGTACACGGAAGTTATTTTGATGGAAGTGGAAGTGGAATTGGAACTGGAAGTGGGGTTAAAAGTATGTTTAGTATGTTGGAAGAAGTGTGGTATTATTTTAATTTAATATTTATATCTATAATATAAAAAGACATATATACCCTTTTTTTTAACTTCATGAAGTCCAGATCTGTCAAAATCTCCTCCTCCATCGTAGAAAAACTCCTCCTTCTCCGTCAAAATCTGAGTGCGACAGTGGTTGAAGAACGAAGGTTGAGGGCTACCGTTCACCATTGTTGCCATCTAGGTTGTCTTCTAGGTCTATTCAAAAGTTCGTTGTTGAAGCCCATTGTTCGTTGTCATCCTCGTCGTCGCTTGGACGGTTGCATGCGCTGGATCGGTTGATGGTGGTAGTGATTTGGGAGGAGGGATGCTAAGCAGTGATAAAGTGCTGGTGATTTGGGAGGAGGGACGCTAAGCAGTGGGGTGAGGCCAGACAAGTATTGCTGATGTGAAGGAAATTCAGGTTCATACCATCGAAACTCGCAGTTCGAAGTCGCAGCCACCGTAACCGGCCCCGAATTCACCGATGCCTCCTACTCCTCTGGCGCCATTTGTCCAAACGGAATGGGAGCATAAGTCGTCGGCTGTCCGCCGTTTGTTGTCATCCATCACCGTCGTCCTTGCACCTCCGCCCTTGCCACCGTTGCCAAATCTGTGAAAGGCATAATGGTCACATACTCAGGTCCATGGAACTGATCTCAGTCCTATGGGGGGAGGTGAGAAGTGGGAGTTCCAAAATTGGATGGAAGTAGCAATTCTATGGAAGTGAATTCTTACCTATCAAATACATCAAATTTTTATTTTCCACCTTAATTCCAATTCCAACATCTCACTTCCATGCTAGCAAACGTAGCAATAGAAAAAGGTTTAAGTCATTAAATTTGTTTCAGAAAAGAAAGAAAATACCCACAATTACCCATTTTATTAAAACCATGTATGGAAGGAGCGTAGTTATCTAGAAAGGTTATAGGAATACAGAACAGCACAGTTACTTACGTAGCAATAGCTTTTGATTAAAAATCTTTCAAAATTTTGATTGTTTAACAGAGTATAACCCCAATGTCCATCCATATAGCTAATGCCACGTCATGTGATAAGTTTAATTTTTTGTTTTGTTGTTGTTGTGCTTGTTTGGGAACTTCGTTCCCAAAACGGTGCACGCAAGTCGAGATAAAACCATCTCAAAATCTGTAAAAACCATTTTGAAATCCATAAAAACCATCTTGAAATCTATAAACTCCGTTCTCCTAACGGAACTCCAATATTCTTCCAATGAAGTTCCTAAACACACACGTTGTTGTTGTACTCATTTAAAGCTATGAATTACATCTTTGAGAAAATAAAGTCCACTTTACTCAAAACTTTAGGATTACTGTTTACCCCCACTAAAATATCTTGGAACAAAGATGGGAGAAGTACAGTGTTTGAAAGCAATATTTTTTTGTGTTAAATCACATGTACCATTCTATTAAATGTATCGTCCGGCACGAGATGTTAATGGGTCGGTTTGAAAACGCGGTAGAGAAGTACTTTTACACAAGTCAAGGTAAACATATGAAGAAAATTATCTCGTTTTACGAAAAAACACTATTGATCGTGCTTTTAGCTCTCCTCAACGCTTTGTCAAATAAGCTGAATATCTGTCCTAACAAACATTCAAACTTTAATTTACCTGATGCTTGTTTGGAAAAGCTTAATTACTCCACAAAATCACGTTAACAGTGTTTTTTTCGTAAAATGAGATAATCTCCTTATATATTTACCTCAACTTACATAAAAGTACCACTCTACCGTATTTTCAAATGAATGCGACTAACTCATCCCTTGGATCCAACCATTGCCGGCTGTGAAATGAATCATTTAAAAGTGGGCAACATGTTGTCTGAGGTTAGTTTAGAGATATAAATAAGTGTCACCGACATGATGTGTTGTCCCAAGGCTAGAAAGGCCCGTGGCTAGTGGAGGCATCTGTTGTGGTTAGGACTTAGGACATAGGAAGGGTACTAAAAGAAGAGAGAGAGAGAGAGTCCCAAATGCAAAAGCCTAAAACTACTGAAAACCATAACGCCTCTCTCTGCTCACTGCACCTTCTTGCCCAACATTCACCCAACCCACACTTAATGCTCATCAATCTTCCTCTCTTACCCTCACTAACTTGCTCAATCTTCCAACTATCCCTTTCACCTATAATATTAAAATATAAGAGCTAGATTTATTTAATTTTAAATATAAAATCTTAATATATTTTATTTTTTAGAATTATAATTTTTTTGAAGTATCTCACAGATAGAAATTTTTACTAAGAAAATTTTCATTATGTGACAGTTACAATACACATTATTGAAGACAATATTATAAAGAAACTAGCATGCAAAATTAATGTTCTTATATCAAGTAGGGGTAGTATTATTATTGTTAGCAAAAAGTTATTTTACAATATTTTTATTTGAAAACACAAAAGGTATTTATCATTTCTGAATCTTTTTATTATTTTCCCTCTTATATTTTATCATCCCTCTATGCTCTAAGCAGGTCTGTACTTTCCAATTTCCAAGTCATTTCTTATTTGCGATTTGACATTTTATGTAAATTTGCAATTTGGAATTATTAACTAAACTAATTTTAAGAATAGAAAAACATAATTTACATCTAACCACGTATCATTTCTATTTCTTTTGACCAGAACATGACACATTATTTCTATTGTGTGTGTTTAAAAATCTATTGGAAAAGTGATATTACATAAACTAAGGTAAATTCAAAATATTAGTCACCGAGTGTAACAACCGTTTCCTTTACTCAATTAATAATTCAATTTTTAAGAATATTAGTCATGGTAGATAAATATTTAATAAAACAATCGGATAATAAACCATGACTTTGAAAAGTTTACATTTCTACCCCAACAGATAACACAAAATATCGAATCAACAGTTTGTGAATCCACAATATAATATCATCAACTATAGAGGCATCAAGCCTTCAACCAGCCCACTTACTGGAAATAGATCCTAAAAAATCATGCAACTAAATATGTGTGGAGAGTTTTATTTTACATCTAACCACGTGTTTAGAAATCCATTAGAAATGTCATTTTACATAAACTGAGATAAATATGTGTGGAGAGTTTTATTTTGGTTTGTGTGCAACATATTTTTAACATAAAATCCAAAATATTAATCACTGAGCCTTCAATAACAATAAAAATTTTTGCCATGTGAATAACAACACATTTAATAGTTTTAAAACTTCTAACATACTTTAGTAGATTTATCATCATAAATATCTAAAGGCAAAAACGAAAGAAATAACATGGAGAGAAATATGCAAAAGATCATATTCCAGATAGAGCCAGTAATATAGGTTGAACTCATCGGCCAACTGGTCAACCAACCAAAATGTGCCCAGCTAAGAAGTGACCATCTAGAAGGACCCGTGACGGGCCCGAGCAGAACCCGTGACGGGCTAGCTCGTTTTACCACCTCTAATTACAAGTCATCTAGGATCAAAGAACAGAAACCAATATGGAAATTACCATTCACTATCATTCGGGTCCTACCAATTTCCCTTCATTCAAGTATTATGAAAAATAAATTTTATTGAAAAATAGTATGGAATTTGAACAGCATATATTCATTAGTGCCTCTAGTTGTAACTTTGTCCTTAACTATTGATTCCGCTTCATCATCGACTGCATGCCTACACCAATCAACGAAAGCAAATATGAAAATAGACTAGTTCAAGGTTTGCCAGAAAATGGATGGCAAAGAAAAATCAGGTTCATAATAAAAATCTTTGGCCAACCCTTGGATAAGACTATATTAGTATTCCATTTAAGGAAACAAAGGCTGGTAATGAAGACCCAAATTTTCTGGAAATCCCATCATCGCATTAAGGTTCTGCAAAGCTTGACCTGAAGCTCCCTTCACTAGATTATCAATCTGCAATTGCCCAGATATAGTTAAAGCCAATGTATTAAAACCAGAAGCCGGTCGAGATAGTACGTCAAGGATCAGTGGGTTAGGTCGAGTTTAACTTGTAGGTTAGATCGGTCATATCAAAATAATATAATTTAATAAAAATACTCATATTTGATTATACATAAGTTAATATCACATTTAAATCAAAAGGACATTAAATAGTAATGTTTCTCATACAACTATTTGATTGTAGTAATAATAAAATACAACATTGAGAATATAAATTTATTCTTAAAGTCCTCGGGTAAAAAATTCTTGGGTTAGGGATATGAACGGGCCGGTTAGGTGACTGGGTCGGTCCGGTCCTTTTTTAATTCAATGGTTAAAGCTAAGGCCTCAGCTAACGGTAATAAGAATGATTAAGTTAAAATTTCACATGAAAAAAGAAAATTTACAAAGAAAAAAACAAACTTACCACAGATATAATGATTGCTCTCCCAGGAATTCGGTCTGGAAAAACATTAATCAAACAATAATTGCTTCCTCTAATGCTATGAGTATGAGGGATGACTCCGTTTTCCATCACTACTACAAATTCTTCATCCTGCAACACCAAGCAGTGCAAGAGGAAGTCAGGAAGAGAACAAAATATAAAGTTTAGACAGATAAAGGCAATAGTTATAGCAAACCTCCTTATGGAGTTATGCACATTTCAGGGCCACTTAAAACAAGGCTAGAAATGTTCTTAAAAAACAAAAGGCAATAAATAGTGATTAGGTAACAACAACAACAACAACAAAGCCTGGCCCCTTAGGCGGGGTCGGCTACATGAATCAAATGGCATCATTGCACTTTATCGTAAACCACATCCGTGGATAAATAGTAATAAGGTAAATGATAAGATTTTTCACTTAGAAAATGAAAATTAATCAACACTATAACAGTGTATTTTTTTTTTTTACATGAGTCAATTTATGGTGATAATGAAGATAAACCTTATAGAATTGCTTCAGCTGCTGGTGCAAGTCCTCACTTCTTACTCCTGGAGCCATTTCCACATAGATAGTTGATTGCATACCACGGTTCTAACAGATGGAAAGAGCGATGTATTCATAAACTTAATTGATATGCGGAATATGTATAATGCAAATTAAATCCTGGTAGCGATTCTTACCATTGGAACCAAGTGTGGGGTAAAACTAATGGTTATTCTTGAATTTGCAGCATCTGAGAGTCCTTGTTCAATTTCTGGAACTGGAATTTACAGAGTAGAATCTGTGTTATAGGTTCAGGTCATTTAATGGGCCGGTTTGTTTGAGCTAATCAAGCACAATGCTAAATGCCATTTGCTGCAGACCAAGGCAGGAGTTTAAAGGCACAAGCTCAACCTCATGTTGTTCACACGGGAAAGCGATCATCAGTTTGAGTTTCAATGTCAATGAGGCACATGAGAGACTGGTAATAATTTACTGTTTCAATTTCACTGTTGATGCCTGCAAACTACAAGTTATAATCAAATATCTTAAAATTCTTATCAGGCCCAATTAGAGCCCCCTAACTATTGAACTAGGCCAGTTGGTTAAGAATTTATCCCAGGGTTTTGATGGTCATGCCACGCGAAAACTACCACTAGCTGTCTGCCTTCTTCCCAAATGGTAGTAGTGAAGTAGATTAACGCTGTAATGCATATTACAGATTACTGTATTGCATACATCTGGCATTATCATTAGGCTTAAAACATGCAAAAGATAGTGAGATTTAAAGATGGCAACAAAGAACTTTTGAAATGATTTGGATCCCCTAGATTCAATGCATTAGTTAAGCTAAGTTTGAAAAATATAAAATGCACAAATCCAAAGTAAACTTACCATGGCGATGTCGGGTGACACCATATGAATTGATACCTTCGTTTACTTCAGTAAATAATAGATTTTCCTTAGCACTGCACCCTGCAACAGTGAACCAAAGAGCAGACACACTGCAGCCATCATAACTACTATTGAGACAAAAATATATAAGAGGTGCCTTAAAATCCTAACCTGCTCCACTGACACCAGATTTTGCATCAATGATAACATTTTTAGCCTCAATAAAATTAGACTGCAACCCAAGGAAAATAAAAAACTTGAAACTAAACACTATTATCATTCAAATTAAGCAGTAAAAAGCTACGTCCAGAGCTCTAAACATACACCACTAAAAATTTATTGATTTTAGCAACTCACTTCAGTCAAAGTTAAAAGTTGATATATATACATGTTAAGTAAACCCATCGCAAGAAGGAAAAGAAAAAAGTCCGATTTACTAACCATTACTTGCTTTCTGATGCAAACTATCTCGATGACCACATATTCTATCTTTTTTTTAAAAAAAAAATCTGCTTGTTCTTCTCACTTCTTCATGTCATCACATAAGAGTCAACTTCAAATAAAATTTGTGGAAAAGAAAAGGGTTGGTAACTTTTCCCACTCATGGAAAACAATTCTGGCACTATATGATCAGAGAAAGAATGCCCTGCAATCAATCTCTCTAATATATCAACAAGAGGAAGCCAGAATCAGACCATGTACTGAATTCCAAGGATAAGCAGGGTGGAATAATTCATCTCCCACAATAAAGTAAGACTTATCTTTTACTGGGAATAATTTCTAGAGTCCATAATCCATAGACACTGGTTTGTAGCAAGTATGCACATTTTTGTCAATATTTGCTTTAATTTTTCTTTCTAAATCCTTTCAATTAGTTAACAATAAATCCGCTTAGTGCATAACACCTAAGCTTAACTCACGCCTCAGGGCCCAGCTCATCAAATTCAAAAAGCAGTGCATAAACAAATGGACAGTATACAAGTAATGAACCTTAGGAACACAGCTTAACTGTGTTAAGTCTTACTATATCAATCAGACGCATCTCTAATTACTGACTTGATGTAGCTAAGAGTAGATTATTTATCTACCTAAGCGTTGACTTAGAAAGACACTACAAACCAAATATTCTCGACAAACTAAATGACAGTCTAGCACATAATATGGACTATAGTGCATAATAAGAATGCTAACCTTTATCAGTGGGACAAGAGGAAGTTGAATGGATGTTGGATAACAACCGGGATTGGCGACTAGGCGTGCATTTTTTATTTCTTCCCTTGAAATCTCTGTCAACCCATATACAGCTTCTTTCTAGATGAAAAAAATTAAATATCACTCAGCATGAAAAAATAAGACAAGAGTAAGAGTGATGACCATTAATAACAATTTCATTTGACTTTTCACTGTTACTACTCTATGGGTAAAATTTAACATAAAAACTTAAATCTTCAGATCCTGACACAACTAAAAAAATTGACAAGTTAAAATTTTCAAGTTAACCTCATTTTCTCGTGTATGCATTGCAAGCAGTCCAACAGTATGTATGCAAGATTCTCAAAGAGGTAAAAATTACAACCTTAGAAGTCTCAATGTGATCCACCATGAGATATAGTAGCTTAAAGGTTATCGGTTTGCTAATAAAGAATCAAGAAATTACAACAACATCCAAGTAGTAAAAAGAGACCTGCAAGTCTGGTGCCCTATGTGCCTGACCATACCACTCTTCATACTCAGATATATCTCGTAGGCGGAAGTCCTACAAAATATCTCATTTACAAGTGTGCTGCATTTTTTTTAGAATGAAAAACATATCAAAATTTGTGATAATAGTTCAGTTAGCATACTGCAGATAGATCAACAATCTTCAAGTGTGTGGGAAGGCCTTTAATTATTTCCTGAAAATTAAAAAAGAAGCCAGAACTCAGGATTGATAAAGAAAATTGTTGAGAGAACTGAAACTCTCTCCTTAACACATGCATTTTCTTCTGGAAAAGGTCACCCCAATCTAGTGTTTCGTTTCTCAAATCAATTAACAAAATATCTGAAGTCATAAGAATGAACCTGAGTGGTTCCATGTGGCAAACAACAGAATACAGCATCCACATCAGAAAAGTTTGCATCCTTAACTGCAATCAAATCTGGCAAATTCTGCATATAAATAAGCCGGAGTTTGTAATTCATGTAACACAGTATGAACGTATATCTCCTCACAGAAATGTCATGCCATGGGATAGCATAAGCAAAATGATGATCATACTGATCACCAAACCCCATACCCATGGTAACTCTCTTTCTACTTATTATCATACATTAAGTTTGGCATACCTGTGTAGCCAAATGAGGAAAGACAGACGCAATTGGCTGCCCAGCTTTCCTATCAGCTGTCATTAGCGAAACCTCAAATTTTGGGTGATTCGCCAAAAGCCGAAGAATCTGACAAAATAGCATCAGTTGTTCACAACCTACCATTCCAAAGTCTGAAATAATAGTGAAACACAAGACAGTAGAGAAACTGTGTTAAGGGGTGAGTTTGCAATGCAATTAACCTCAGCACCAGTGTAGCCACTAGCTCCAAGAACACCAATACGGAATGTACTTTGTGAAGTACGGTCACTGGACTTCATCGAACATTTAGTAAATCGTCTCCCCATATGTTGCTTCCTTAACTTGGATGGCTTCTCCACCTAAACAACTTAGGCTATGTTTGGTTTGATGGAGGGGAAAGAGAAGGGATGGATAGGAGGGAATGGGAAGGGATGAAATGGTAAAAGGTTACCTCGTTTGGTTTAGTTAGAGGGGAAGGAAGGGGAAGAATTTTTAATGATCTTTTGTTTGGTTCAGGAGGGGATGGGAGGGAAATTAATAATTAATTTACCATTTTACCCTTATATGCTGATTTATATTTATTTACTTATACAATTTATTTAAATTTGTCTTCACTCATGAAAATTAATCACCCATTCTATTTAATTAATTAAAACAATTATTAATGTACTTCTCTCATATAATTTATTTAAATAATTAAAAAATA
>JANTPZ010009918.1:0-13652 GCA_025593235.1 Vachellia pachyceras | reverse complement strand
GTGAGCCTTAAGGACTCATAAATGCTGCTATGAACCTTTAGGAAAAGGTTCCTTCCTAAAGGGTCCTCCCCTTCAACTTTGGGATCATATAGCCATTGTCCCCCAACATCATGATTCTGCTCTAACACAACCACCTTATGACCTTCTTTCCTCAACTCCCTCGCTGCCACTAACCCAGATGGCCCTGCTCCAATCACACAGACATTCTTGGATAGGTTTGTCTCAGAAACCATGGTTATTGTATCCGGGTTCTTGGATAGTTTTGCAGAAAGGAAGGGACTACCTGGGTGATGGTGCAAGTTGATTTTATAAGTGGGGAAATGTGTTGGGAGTAGCGGGGGGTTTTTATAGTTGAACAAAGTTTCACGTAGGCAAAGGGAAACCATAATTTGAGGGATAGTGATGGTTTATTGGCTGGGAGACACACGTGATCATGGGAAATCAATGCTTCCAGATCGGTCTACTTCAAAAGTTCGAAGTTTGAACTTCAACAGTGTTATCTGGACTCTTGTTAGACTTTACCTTGAATTCTTCATATCATAGCTTTACCATATGATTATGATTTACTCGCATTTAATACTATATCAAAAGTTACTGTTGATACCTAGATCTCCATGCTATGCGCTTTAACTTGCCTTTCAATAAAAAAAAGTAAATTGATGATCTTAATAAACTATTCCTCTGCCCATATCAATCAAATAAATGAGGCTTGCTATTCGTTTACTTCATGAGATTTTTCTAGCGATTTCAAATGCATTATTATTTGCTTAATCTTACAAATTAAGGATACACAAAGATAGTTAATCATTTCCATTAATAATAAACATTGGAAACTCATAATCATCATTAATATCTACTGCTTCTTTTCTCTTTACGTTTGTCTAGACAGAGGCCCTTGCCTGCATGCATGCCTGATATACCCATGTGATGATGATCTTCCTTTCACAATCCAATCCAATCCAATCCATTTAGATTAGCAGATTTTCACACACCAGATCACCACCCTCCAGTTCATACCCCATGGATATGCAATTAGTCAATTTAAAATAGTTGATTTGGCTATGCAATGATCTTAAAAAGAAGATGCTTATCTTTGTAAATACTCAAACCCAGTGAGACATAAAAGCTCTGTAAGTGCGGTTGCATAGGGACACTAGCTTGTCGGCTACCAGAATTTAAGGAAGAATAGGTCAATGGTTTTCTGGGGAAGTCACTGAATCAGTCTATGGGCTACATGACTTGGAACCCACAATAAGAATAGGCATGCCTCATCTTCAAGCCAAGGGAGCAGAGATAATCATGGAATAGTGCCCATCTTGATCATTTTGATGCAATTTTCTTGCTATTTTTTCTTTGTATTGTTGACAAAGGGAGCCCCCTTTTCTCTTTTTACTTTATCTACTCATAATACATTATTGTTTGTTTTCATCTGCTTGAGCTTAAAGTTCAAAAAGATAAAATAAAGCTCATATATATATACGAGAAGATGAACGAGAGGGAATTTTTAATACGAAATAATGGTTTGAGTGGTTTGCAAGTCATCCTTGTGTTTTTTTTTTTTCCCATCTATGTTGTCTTTGGGTGAAGGTTAAGACTACACTATTTAAATTGTATTCTAATTGAAGAAATTAATTATAGGTTACTAATATGCCATTATACAACAACACATTAATATTGATTCACACGTTTTCATGCATGGTAAACACAGCAGAATTCACTTTACATAATATAATTATTGATAAAATTAGGGATATATAATTAATCACTCAGCCTCTCTGCTTCTTTTTATCAATTTCTTTAAATAGTTAATTACAATTTCAAATTATTTTTTCCCCGTTTGAGCTGTTGCATCGCACATGGTGTGAGTTGAAATCACTATTTGTGAGTAACATTGATTGGTTTGTTTTTTTTTTTTGGGTTTGAAGATTGATTAGAGATATTTTGCTAATAAACACTCTGGTCCTGATGATGTGACTTTGATTGGACTAGGAAAATATAAATAAATTGAGATATGTTGAGATTAATGTGGTCAGCATGTGACTATAATACCAAAAAGAAAAAAGATTACATGAAGGAGTGGGGATGGTTTAACTACTGATTAATCTCATCTTTTTAATCAACCATGTTGGAATCTGATAGCGTCAGGGCTATGACAAAAAGATAATTAAAACTTATTTGGATTGATTTCTTTATGAATAGTTTTTATCATATTTCAAAGGTTTGTCACCCACCCCTCCTTCTGTTGGTTGTTGAAAGAACCTCTGGTTATGCTCCATATAAATTAATTTTAATGCCTCTGATAGTATCATAGTATATCAGAAAAGAGCTGTAAATACTCTTGTAACCTATTAATATGAAATCTAAAAAAAAATCTAAACGCTGCAAAAGCACGTCTAAAACTGATGAATATTTGTAAGAATCCTTGTAAAATCCACATCTAAAATATAATAATGCAAATGGAGAATTTTTTTATCCTTAAAATGTGCAAAAACCCTAATTAATCTAAATCAGTTTGGTTGGAGTTTCTAAAAGGAGTAAATTTTATTTAGCATATTGTGTCCTTGATATGAGATCTATTTAATTAATTTGAATTATTAATTAAATTAAGTTAGTTATTTGTAATAAATATGAATTATTTCTCTAAAGTACCCTTTTTTCATTATGACCATCTTTGAATGGAAACTCCCTTATAATATGTGTAATCAATAGCGATATTTTTCCAAATAAATTATAAACATAAGAAATAAAATGGATTGAAAATTTATATTTAAAATCAAATCCAACTCAACATAATTCTTAAGAAACCAGAGGAAGGAGTAACAATCATTAGATTTAAATATAAAACTTTTTTTGGGGTCTAACTATCCAACATATTATCATATTAGATCAAAAAAAAATATCCAATACGGTGATGACATGCAGAAAAATGCAAGTCGTGAACATAAAAAAAGTAAAATAAGTTGAAAGGAAAAGGAAATGATGTTGTTAAGCTTGTCATGAGTCTTGAAACACTCATCATTTTCCCTTTCTTTCATTTTGGCATTTTCCCTTCACACACACAAACACACACTCTTCTCATGCACACATATCATTCTTTCTCTTTTTTTCTCTTTACTCTCTTCCCATTGCAACACCATGATTCTCACACACAACACTGCAAAAATCTTTCATTATTCATCCTTCCTCGCACTACAATCTCAATCTAGTTCTTGATCTGTTTGGTAGATTAGTTAGATGGATGTGAGCGTATGGGGCATATATCAACCAAATGAGGTGAGAGAGAAAAGATAGAAGATATACGTAATTTTACTTTGGCAAGTGGTCGGAGATGTTGTTTTCAGAAAATGTAAAAGTATATGATCGAAGAAAATCTAATCTAGCATTTCACCAAAAAAAGAAAAAAAGAAAATCTAATCTAGCAAACTTGTCATTGAGGAAAATCTTGTTTTGTATAAAATTGACGATAAAGGAACTGGGGATCCAGCTCATGAAACTTGAAGAAGTGGATCAGTAATTTGAAAGCTACGTACCCTTCCTTCATCATTCCTAATAATGATGAGTCATATTGTTATTGACCAATCAGATATATTTGTAGGCTTGAAGAAATGATGACGAATAGGGAAGACTTTACTACAAAAATCTTAAGAAGCAAGATAAATTTCCTCGAACTTCTACAGCTGTATATCAGGATAAATTTCTTTCCTTCAAGTAGAAAATATTTCTGAATCCTTAAGCATCATATAGATATTAACCCACATAGCCATGTATAGAAGGAAGCTCGTATGTATGTGCTTATGAATCATATGTGATAGTCACTGCCCTGTGTCATTAATTATACAAAACTATACTTCATAAAATAGTAAACCAAATCTAATCATTGGACGGGGCATGCACGAATCACACAGCAACAACAAGAAGCAAGCATCATTCCAATAAATGGTATTTGCTGTATAGATATAGTATGACGTCATTATACTATATATCAATAGCCATATTTTTAGATTAATTGTAAATTAAGAAATTTCGTTTACTAATTTTATTGGATATTCTTTTTTTGTATTCCTTTAACATTTTTCAGAGCATCCATATCGCTTGATGTATCTCTTGACCGATATATCCAATAGCCTTCTTTGTGTATGTGTGAACCGCTTTAAACGAGTTATTACTATTTTCTTCTTAATAAATGTCAATTCACACGAGTTGTATAGTTGTTGTTATTACCAGTTTCTCTGAGAATGCTTGCTTGGAAGCAATTCATTACATGCGCGCACGCGAGTGAGGCTACTGAAAGGGAAATACGGTAGGTATTTATATTGTATTTGAATGTAAAAGGCAGTATGGTGAGAGTACGTAATTTGGTTAAAGGGAGATTTAATTACCTTTCTAGTCTTGTAGGTTGCAACATTCATATAGCTAGTGAACGATGAAAGCAAAATCATGGAGACGTGTTTGTTAATTTAGATTCTAAACATACACATTGGATATGCATATGTAGATAGAGGAAGCTTGAGGTAAGTTGAAAGAAAGGCTAATCATATATTAAGTCTTGATATTTTAGTAAGATTATTAGACCATCCATAACGAGTGGGAGGCTCTCCTGGCAAGCAGTTTTTACATTTACGATATACATGCTAAGTCTTTATTTAAACAAAATAAGCGTTGAATTACTTGAATCAACAGTCTTTTGCTATATGTTAGGGTTCTTCTTAGTTTTTACACTTCACTCTTTCGTCTCTTAAAATAGGGTCCAACAAATATTATTAGTCTTATTTCCAATCCCTTCCGAAATCTTCAAATCACTGCGGCAGGCCTCGTTCAAATAGGATTAAGATGTTTATTTTTCTTGAAAACAAAACAAAATATGAATTGTATCATACGATCAGCCTAACAATATGTGATTAGAAGGATTTGAGTAGCCAGTAAATCGCAACCCACAGTAGCCATTCAGGTCACATACAGTTTTGATTGGGCAAAGTTGGTTGCGAGAGAAAATGAAGGAGGAAAGCTAAGTTGTTGCAATCTATTGCATTTTATAAGCATATAATAATCATATTGCCATATTTGCATGGTTGGATTGGAACTTCCCATTAGGGCTTTACTTGATTAACAGATGATTGTTCTTCTGGCTCTTCCCACTCTAACTCTCTGCAATTTCCTCTGTTGCAACCAACGCGTTTTCCCAAATTGTTATTAATCAATAACACCCACCCCCAACCCCCAATACTTCTGCTCATTTCATTTGGGTCTCCATTATTAAACCCTCTGTGTGTGAGTGTGTGTGTGAGGCGACGATACATTTACATTTTGCAATGACCTATCTTTTGAAAAGAACAAAAATAACAGAATCTAAGGTATGTTTGACACACATTTTCTCAAGAAAATTTGATTAGCTTTCTTCCGACATACGATTCTAGAGTCTGAACTCTGAAATGGGAATTAGTGCTGAATAATGTGTAGTGTATGAGAAAGTTTTTGAACGAAGTTGACTTTCGTATGTGTTGAAACAGGAGACTTTTTTAACGATGATGATGATTCCTTGTGCATTTCGAAATGTCTTTCAAATGATCCTTCCCCCTTTGATATCGTTTAATAGAGTAATGTAATGCTTCTATGCTACATTTTTTCTTAATATAAGATCCAAATTTTTTTGATCTGAACATAAGATCCAAATTGACTAATTTATAAAGATCAAATAAGTTAAATAAATTAATTAACTATAAATTGTACTACATAATCTCTTGAAAATACTTATGTGTTTATTATATTATATATTATTTTATGAATTATGTAAATTAGTTTAGAGAAAAATGATAAATATAAAAAATTTGTTTAATTTCCTTAGTCTCATCAAATAAATCCATTGAGTCTAGTCTAATCAAATAAATCAATTAAGTCTTATATTAAGGATGAGAAGTAATATTTAAAAAACAATGCTATTTATTAATTGCAAAAGCTGTGTCAATGATAATCTATTGTTTTTTTTTTGGCATGCAATAACTGCATGTCCATTTGCGTGCATGGTTCAGTAATGCACATTATTACACAGGTTTTGTTGTCTTGATCATTTGGTCTATATTTTTATATCTTACTTCGCTGAACATTGGGGTTATTTAATTAGTTTCACCCGTTGCCAGGGGTTGGTCCTCTGATTTTTATTTCCCTATTCAACTACTGTTTAACAAAAGTTATTCCATGGATAGTCGGATAAAGGTGGAGATTAATTAACAATGTGTTACTGATTGCAACGTTCAAGCTCTTATATTTTCCACTCTAAACTGTTGTCAGGTCACTGAACAGATAATTTCTGAGTAGAACCTTAACCTGCAATTTTCACGGAGCTCTTTCACCTTGATCAGTGATGGTGGAGGAATTCATTAGTAGTGAGCAGAAATCTGAGAGAACTGATTCTGGAGATAGCGATGTGAAACCAATCACTGTCTCCTGCCATGGTTTCTGCAGATATGATGGCATCAAACTTGCCATTGATACAAAGCCATGGAATACAAACAAAACAGAAAATGGTTTCCGTTAAGAGGAGGAGTCAAAATTCCACAGGAAACTGTTTCCTCCTGTTTTTACAAGGTGAAACCAAGGAGCAGTAGTTTTAAGGCTTCTCCAACTTCAAAAGTTGGAAGACCAAATAATTGACATGTTATGATCAAGGAAGTAGGTGTATCAATAATAATGAATGAAGAAAATGTGTGTAAGAAGACCAATTCTCCACCCTCTGAGGATCATACCAGTAGTGACGTAGAACAATGCCAATCAGATTCATCTGCTTTCCCAGTGCAGGAGAGCATAATAAATGCTCAAACAAACAGGAAAATAGTGGGACGAGTGACAAGTTCTTCTGGTTCAAGAATAAGCAAACAGATGGGTGGAAATAACACATTAGTCGCACCATGCCCCTCATCGATCTTCAAAACATACACAGTATCAATGAATCTTCAAGTATGAGTTCAGAAACTAGGGAAGGGATCATAAGGCGGAAAGAAGTTTCAAAAATGGAACCTGATAAGAAGTTCTGGCTGGTCTGCAAATTGTCGGGGGGAGTAAAAGGAGAAACTTTAAGTAGAAGGCTGTAGACGGAAGCAAGATATATAAATGGTTCAAGATCATCAGAATGTGAGAGAGTCGTTTTGAGACGCCATAACCTGGAAAGGAGGAAAGTTAGGAAGGAGTTTGTACAATAATGTGATTGAAGAGACTGTGAGCGTGCTTGGTGAGGTGAGAAAGAGCAAGGTCAAGGCTTTGGCTGGAGCATTTGAAAATCTTATGTCTCTTGATCTTCAAGAGTCCACTTCCTTGGAAGTAAGCTCAGTTTGTTGATTTCCCTCAAGTATTGAATATATATATGACTGTTATGTTTAGGATAATATGTATAATTCTGGAAAAAAACCTTACATGTAATCGTACGATCCAATCAGAGGAGGCCCAAATTTTGAAATTGGGTTCATTCGTTGCCCACAAACTTTGACATATCATATATAATTAGAAGCTACGTACCCCACATCCCCTCCAATTGTTTAATACTTTTTTCTGGTTGTAAGCATCCCAAAGAGTACCAGTCCTTCCCAATATATGTTTAAATTGTATGTGTATAAAATTGGGGAATCATTATAAGATCTCAAGGAAGAAATGTAAGCCTTCAAAATTTCCTTAAGTTGAAAGCTATAAATTTATTGTTACCTCATGTATCATAACTTGTCATTATATGATGCCCACTTGTTATGTAATCTTTTGATGATTACATTCATTCATTACAATATCATAGTAATTTTCTCTACAAAAAATATGATTAAAAATTCTAATAAAAAACCTATGAGAAATTATATTTAACTTTAATCTTTCTGAAGAGGCAGTGTTTACCATGTTGGACTTGTTTGGGGAGGCTGTTTGCCTCTCCAAAATCCATTCATGTGCTTACCGAGACAAAATTTCTCTCAAATATTTACCTCAGAATCTGTGATCGTTCTCCCAACGGACTATCCAAACAAGCCCGTTATCTGTAACGAACATTCACGTATGGGCGAGGCAATAAAATATAAATGAACGATCCTTGAATCTTGTGTGATCATTTCTATTATTGAGAGATTGTAGTCTATAAATTTCCCAGTAAATTGAAGAATGTTTTGTGATACTTCGCTATACATCAAATCTGAAATTGATGACATATATATGCCTGGTAATGAAGTTGTGAAGTCATAATTCTCATAATTGAAGTGCCTATCATCACAAAATGACAATCACATTCAATTTTGCTGTTTGGAAACTCAAGATCACAATCATGTTTAGGTGCAACAGGCCATCCCCGTCCTCCTATTGGATTTTTGATTCCAGTGTATATATATATATAAGCCTTTGCTTCAATTGGAGGCCACATGTAATATAATGTCCATTGGATGATATTACATATGGTCCCACTGTGTTATATGAGCATCTTCAACTTGTGGTTCACCTTTAGATGCTGGATTCGTTATGATCTCTCAAGTCAACTTTATCATTAATACTGCGATAGAGAGAATAGAACACCAATACAAGTGTTCTACGTATCCTTTTTTTTATTTTGTTTTTGCCATTTTGTCTCACTTACTATTTATTTTGTATTTTCATAAACATATGAAGATATACATGTCAGATGTATGTGGACGTTACGTTAAAATTCTATACTTTTGTACGTTTAGTCGTTTATCAGTTTAAAGCAGTGATGTAACTGTGTGTACTATTATGATTCAAAATATCAATATATACTATAAAATTTTTGGGTGGAAAGTTATATTGCTCTTAACTATAAGAACAATATAACTCACTTTAGATTACTTTCTTGCTTGCCCAAAAGCATAATCACATATGTAGAAGTTTACGCACAAACTCTAGATCTTCTAAAATTAGAGAATTAGGGCTAACTCTACCTACACATCACTTTTTTTTTTTAATGTGGTTATAGTTCAAAGTATTCTTTTTGTGGTAGCAATATTAAGTAGCAAAACTCAAAAGCTAACTATTGAAGTTAAATAGCTCATGTCTTTACAAACACTTGTTTTGAGGTAATATTATCGATATAGAACTTAGGACATAGCATCGTTTCATTATAGAACCTTGAATTTAAAAGCTACACCTTTACCAACTATATACACTAATAAGTTTACAGATATCTAACCAAAAATATTACCGAAATACTTAGATTATTAAGTAGGTTTAAATTATATCCCAAAATGAATTACCAAGAATAAAATTGGCCTGTTTTTACATAAAACCCAAATGATAAACGATGAAACCCACATAATATTTGTATGATGATGCTTAATCTTTTGTTCACCTTCTTATTTTCTTTCTGTCTCTTTAAATGTACGTCTTGCATTTACTTATTTTTTCCCCTTGATAATATTTTCTTGATAAATGTTGAGAATTTAGATGTGTCCTCACATTCTCTACAAACTTTAAACCCCTTAGGCTCATGAAAAGTCATATTAATTCGCAAGTTCTGACGATCATTCATTAGCCTTGAGGATGTTCGGGTTGATCATCCACTGACTTGGTCCAGGTCAATATAAAGTTAAATAATCATTCAGATGAACAAAACAAAACTTGTCAAGTAATTGAGCTGATTATATATATATAGTCGACAGTCTAATAATATATGAACATGGGAATATAAGTTACATTTTAAACTTGTTTGTTGGGTGTATATACAATCATTTGTTTCCAATGTAATCTCAGAAGCAGCATTATATTTCTGGTTTCTTCTCAATTGCCTTGTCCGTCATATTTTTGGCACAGGCTGCCCATGCTCTGATTGTTCTGTCTCATCTGTTGCCGGTAAAGCGCCGCCATGTTGCTCAGAATATCCATATTAACTGACTGCATCAATATATATATATATTCTTCATTAGTATGTCATCACACAGAAATTAAACAACCAAAACCAAATCCAAATCCAAATCCACAAATTATTATTCAGTTAACAAGACGGAGGGAAAGGTGGGACTGTGGTTTGGTGAAGGCAAGTGTTCTCCGCCTTCATCAGAATTACGGGTTTTGTGGTTTCCAACATAAAACCAATCACACACTTAGTTTACTAAAATCACTTTAGAGGATTGGTTGATTAGCAAACATGCATGGCAATTTGATTAGACAAGGTTATCCTTAAAAACAATAAACTTATCACATTGAGGAGTGAAATTAGGTTAAACTGGCTCCCAATCTTTATACTTCTAATGAATTTTAGTTTTGGTTCCCACATTTAAGTTATATTAGCCCGAGTCAATAATTTTTATCAACCCACTTAACGTTGTTAACGTCACAACAGCCAATTAGTTAATATTGTTAAGCTTATATCCAAGTTTTTATAAAATTACAGGAACTAACATTTTGGAAGGCATGAAATATAAGGATGAAAACTATAAACAAGAAGATGCAAGAACCACGATCAAAGCTTGTTAGAAGTATAGGGATATGGAGGAATGGGTTTAGCCCGTCAAATTATTACCTAACACTCTGAAAAACCAAGAAAAGGTGGCGTTTATTATGTTAACATACTTGTGAAAGAAAAGTAGTGTAAGGATCGGGCAAAGAAACTGAGGCATTGGAGGTAGCTGCAGATGCAGGTTCAGACTTTGGAAGAGGAGCCTGGGCTTGAACCAATGGAGGCATCATGAAGGATGGAGTAATGGCAGGAGCTGCAACTGTGAGTTGAGGCAGAGAAGGAAGAACTGGTGGGCGTGCAACCATGGCGGTGTGGGGGTTAAGCAGGCCTAATCCTGGTCCTTGGCCAGAGCCTGAGCCCAGTCCAAGGCCCATTCTGGCCAGCATGGACATCTGAAGCTGTTGTTGCATCATCACCATCATCATCTGCTGTGGCATGTTTCTCATACTCATCATCTGTATCTGTGCTTGGAGTTGCTTTAAGTATTCAATTACTTCGTCTAATATTGAAGCTTTGTCATTCTGCAGTTTTAGTCACTTCCACCATTAAAGCTGTCATCTTTTCTTCGAAACAAAAATATCATCCACTTTCATTTTTTTTTTCTCACCTTGCTGGCGTTGGGCACCAACCTCTGCAAAGCTTTCATTTTCTGATTAATTCTATCCCTTCGTCTCTGAGTAAAACAAGAAAAAGGTACAATTTGCTTATATGTATTATCAGTTAAAAAATTTAACAAAATCAAACAACTCTTCGTTCTCTTAATTTAAATTTCCTTTAAAGTGAAGAAGGAAGCTACGTCCACTACCCGCTCACTCTGGTTATGGACAGCCGCTGCCCGATTTCTTCTTGCTGAATTGGAACGGCCTGTTTCTTCCTTGGTATCTCTGTCTTCTTCTAGGTCTTGGTTTTCCTGTTAGATTATTCAAACATATAACGTTCACGAAATGAATTACGCCTTACAAAGTTCCAAACTTCTCCTTCATTTTGTTGCTAAAATGGTTAATGTGTCTGTATATATGTGGTTCTGTAACTGTAAGCTAAGTGAGCATAACTCAAATGAAAAGGGACATTAGCAACGTTAAAAAAGCTGAGTTACCGATTCGCAGAGAGAAGGAGAATCATCCCCAAGTGTTTTACTTCTCTTGACGCTTCTACAGAATGTGGCGCTGACACTAGCACAACCTCCACTGCTGGGTTCGCATTCTTCTAAGCCGTTTCCAAGGTAGCCAGAATCCGACTGAACCCGCTTCCTAGCGGGCGCCGGCTCAGTTTTTGCTTGGCCGGATATATCCGGAGTCACCGACGTCCTGCCGCCGGAGGGTGCAACATTCGAGCTTATACTGGTTGGTGTGTGATTATGATCCTGTGGCATCGTCATGAAATTTGACTTTTGACGACGTTGGCATGTAGTAGCTTGTTGAACAATGGACTCCAGCGTGTCATGGGCCCTCATCCATGAGGGCTTTTGGTGGACCGTTGGAATGAGCCCACTAAACCCATTCATGACTGGCTGGCCGTTTTTCCAGGTTAGCTCTGCAACCTCATAATTAGACCTGAATCTCCTTCAAGTACAATGTAAGAAAAAGGCAAGCACTCGGACGGCCACAGAAATAAATATAAAGTGAGTGTGTATATATAACACTCATACGATGTTAAATAGAACTGCAGAAACTAATAAATGCATGCATTTAAGTCCAGGCATGGTTGAGAAGAAAGAAAGAGGGGATCGGTCATGGTGGTTTCTCAAACTATTGAATTAAGAATAAGTACAATTAACCATATACGAACACAATATACAGTTAAAACTTTGCGGTAGCAGATGAATAGCAAGCTAAAGAAGACCAAAGGGAATGGACCAAAATCCCAGATGGGTTCCGTGAAGTAAACCAGAAATGAGACCTGGGCATGATCTGTCGGTGAACAAGGATAGTTATATATAGCAACAGCAGCAGTAGCAGAAAAACAGTACGAAAGAAGAATAAGAACGATATCTCTGAAATGAAGTTATCATAGGGGGACTGGGTTTGTTTTTAAACTGAGGAAGCTAAAAGGTAATTAAGAGAAGCTACTGTGAATCGTGAAACAGAAGAGAAGAGAAGGAGGAGGAGGAGGAGGAGACGGCACGACAAAGAATGAGAGAGAGAGAGAGAGTGAAGCGTACATGGCGACAGGAGGGAGGGTGTGCATGTGAGAGGAGGAAACGCCGACTTGTCTTTGTTGAGGTGGGAGAACGGAGTTCGGAAGCAAAGGCTCAGTCATGATGACGACGACGACGAGCTTCTCTGGGAATGAAGAGGCAAGGGTTGGAGAGTGCCCTTTTATTCCGTAAGGGCTATGTTTGGTTTGATGGAAGGGAAGGGAAAGGGATGGATAGGAGGGGATAGAAAGGGATGGAAGGGTATAAGATTACCTTGTTTGGTTTAATTAGAGGGGAAGGGAGGGGAATGATTTTTAATGATGTTTTGTTTGGTTCAGAAGGGGAAGGGAGGGAAATTAATAACCAATTTACCATTTCACCCTTATATGTTGTAGAGTGTATTATCTCCTTGTAAAACTCTTGAGTACAGGGAACAAATTTACCAGTGGAGGAGTCCTTTATGTTGTAGAGTGTAACAAATTTACCAGCAATTGAAACATAAATGGAAATAGTAAAGGCTTGAACTCATAATATAGCAGCACGAAAATGGCCAATCACACATTTCACCAATTCAAGTTTCAGGCTACGACCCTATTAGAATCAAGTTCCCAATTTCTTTCATGGAGTAAAGAAATGATCAAATTGAAGACACGTGCGGAAGAACCAAAGACATGAGCACTGTGTGAAACACAAAAAGAAGACAGAAGCAAAACGGGTACTGGAGAAGTAAGAGACGAAAGGCAGACCCGACGCCAATGGAGGTCGACGCCGGCGAGAAAACGAAGCTGACGACTATCGTGAGCTTTTAGGACGGCGAGGGTGCGTACTTGGCCGGCGTACTTGTTTTTGACGCTGAAGACCCCATGGTTGGTTGAAGCAGAGGAAATCAGAAGAGAGAAGAGGAAAGCAACATTGAGAAAGAAGGCCAAAGAGGGTCTGAAAAAGAGCATGGCAATGAAGAAGATAATTGATCAGAGTAGTCAGCTCAGCTCAACTCTGAAAAAACCAAAATTGATCGTTTGTTGTGTAGCATTTGCAGAGCCAATGGTGGTGGGGATGGAGGAAGGTGTGAGTGCCTGAGTCACCAGG
>JANTPZ010009917.1:0-10913 GCA_025593235.1 Vachellia pachyceras | reverse complement strand
TATCCTTGGTTTAATGATTTTTTTCTCTATTTAAAAATTTTTATCATCGAAATTTCGCCTTCAGTTGGAGAATGATTATTTTCAAATATATTTTTTTAAAAAACAATTACTTAAAAGAGATTTTTCCTTATTTTAAAAAACAGTTTTGAAAATTAGAAAACAGAAACAGATAGGTTCATATTTTTTATTATTGTACTAATTATAACCAATTGGTTAATGCAATTTGCTTATAGGAGTAAAAACTGCATGAGTTCAGCAAAGCTGTGAGATTCCTAATTTAAAAAAAAAAATTGAATAAATGCTGATTTTCATGTACTCATAAGAGCATTACAACCATAACACCAAAATAGATCTATTCTCCTTCATCAACAACCTCCTCAGCAATATGGGGAGGTGAGTGATCAAGGACATAATTTATTCTTCAATTAACCAACTGGGATCATGTAACAAATTATTTTTTAATGATTTTTCAAATCCCATTAGGTTAACAGAAAAAAGCAACCAAAGGCTGACAACAGTTATGGTTGTTTTGTGCATCATGTTGAAACAAGGGCATACCCACATTAAAAACCAATTATTCACACAAAAGAGAAACCAGAGATTAATTGTGTTTTGAAAATTTACTATCAGATCTCAAATAGATGACTTAATGAACAAAAAGTCTCAAAAATTGATAAATTACCATCAGGTCTCAGCAGTAGCTGATCTGGTTGTCATTAACAACCTATCAACCGTCAATAACAACCGAACCAGTTACTTTGGGGCCTGACGGTAATTTTGCCAGTCTTTTGGACCTTTTGTTCATTAATTCCTCTATTTGGGACCTGATTGTAAGTTTCCCATTGTATTTATCTTATCTACACCTCTAATTTTAGTTTAAAACTATAATAAATGAGTGTGTGTAGAAAAGTGTTGAATCTTCGATATTATAATATGTTCTGTTCAGATTTTTCAGTAGGTGGCCTTGCATGTGGCTCATTCAAGTTTTGAGAGTTATAAGGATATTCCCTTCACTTAGTGGTCTTTTTTTTTCAATTTGAAGATCTTTAAAGGCCCAAACTTTCCCTTTTAAACCTTTCACGTTCCCTTTACTGAAACATTTTATCTTTTTTTTAGTTGGGTTATTAATTTATTATATATTGGTTGAAACATGTCTCTTCATAAGCGTTTTTAATATTTTATTCAATTTACATGTAAAAATACAATTATTTATAAACAAATGCAATTTCTTAAATGGTAGGACAGAAATGTTAGGTAAAATTTCCCCTTCTGTTGCCATTGCAGAAGATCTTATTATCAAAGTTATGTTTTCTTAAGGGTGGGCCTTACTTTTTTTAGCACAACCATCTAATTTAGTTAGATTTGAGCAATGATGAGCTCAATTGAAGGTATTTCTCCTAGAAGGGTTTTTGGTATTCATATGGATTTGAATTCTAAACCTTCTGTTTGGGCAATCAAGGGTCTGTTTGTTTCTGTTTTCTATTTTCTTGTTTTAAAAATTGTTTTATAAAACTTTTTTTAAGAACAATTTTTAAAAGAAAAAATAAAAAAATCTGTTTGAATAATTGCTTTTAAAAATATATTTAAAAATAAACATATTACAGGGTAAAATTTCAATAACAACTCTAAGTTCTTAAATGGAAAAAAAATCATTAAATAGGTAATAAAGGGATTTCCAAATTTTATAAGCAAAAATAAAAAACAATTAAAAGTTGTTTTTGTTTTTAGTTTTTAAAAACAATTTTCTGTTTTGTTGTTTTTAAAATCATGTTATTAAAAACATTAAAAACAATATCTCAAATAAGTTTTTTGTTTTCTTGTTTTTAAAAAAAAACTGTTTTTAAAAATAGAAACAAACACTCTCTAAAATCCGACGTTTGTTTCCATTGATCCTTAATATTTTTTTCATCTATACGATACAAGTTACACATAACTGATTTTTGAAAAATAATTTTAATTAATTTTATATTGTTATAAAACATTAAGATTGTGTAACATTTTTGGGGTTAATAAACTTAAATGAACATTTGGTATGGTGGAATTGAGAGATGTAATTCATTTCTTATGTTTGGTATGGTGGAATTAGGGGGTGGAATTAGAATTAGAAATGGAAATGGAATTAAAAGTGGGTAGAAATGAATTCCATGATGTAACCTATGGAATTGTATTCAATTCCATGGAATTGATTTTTTGACCCCTTACTTTTTCTATATTTATATCAATTTCCATCCCCATTTTCATCCCCATTTCCATCTCTATTTCCATTTCCACCAAAATCAATTCCAGCGTACTAAACTAGCTTCAGAAATTTGTTATATTGAAATGCAAATAATAATATTTTTTACAAAACAATGCATACACTTGTTGAATATATTAAAGTCAGTTTTTTTAAAAATTTCGTAATTCTTTTATGGACACAAAGGAGACAAATAAATAATATATTATTCTCACAAAATGATGCAAAACAATTATTTTTGTCCATTACCTCTTATAGTGGATTCTAGCTTTTTCTGTAGTTTTACTCTTTTTTCCACAAATCTCTCCTTTTTACCTTGCCTTTGGAGATATTCAATAAAACTTTTCTTTTTCTTTTTCGTTTTTTATTTTGGAAAATGAAACATTTTTGGTTCCTTTCATGCAAACATCTACATCAAGCCTTTGGAGATCTGAGCAATTATTTCTGATGACCCAACATGTCCCATGCAACATTATCTTATTCATAATAATTAGAATACCCATCTCTAAATTTCACTTGCCTTTTAATTACCCTAAAGGAACAATTTATTTCGTATATAATAAATTATTTTCAAAACTCAGGTTTTACTTTTTTTTTTTTTAGACGGGTGGTAACTAATATGCATATCATATTATCCTAGTATTTAATGTAGGAGTCTTTTTTTTTGTCAAAAATATAAGAGTCAAATCAAAATAATGAGGGAAAATGTTTCAAGAAAAAATGTCATTATTATATACTACCAATTAGTTGATTTTTTTAGGAAAAGATGAAGGAAGTTAAATATATTTTTAAAAAGTATTTATTTATGTATTATTATATTATATAGTCTAAAGTATATCAAGTTTCATTTTATCCCTTAAATTTAAAAAGTATATTTTAAACTTTCGTTGTTCACATTGCTACTGTTTTGAAACTTCCAACTTTTTAATTAAACACCGAAAAACTTCTAGAGCATAATTGCTCTAGAGGTGATACTTCCGGGTAAAAATAATATTTAACCCTAAATACTTTAAAATGATATATATAACTTCTTTAATCTTTAAAAAACAGTCAACTGACTTATATATTAAGCACTAACGAATGGGTAGTATATTGTATTTCTAAAAAGTATTATTATTTATATACTGTGAATGATACATTTCATTTTTTCACAGACTTCAAACAAACTATGTATGGGTTTCACGTAGAGAATAGACAGAAGGAAGCAAGTTCATAAGCATGAATTCTCTGGGAATGTGATGTGTATGAGTTCAATGACAGTGAACAAATTGAGACATAAATGTTTTTACCTTTTGAAGAATGAATTATTTTGCGAGTCGCAATCTGTAATAAAACTTTTATTTATATAGTTTAGTTTTGTAATTGTGGGACATGAATTATAATCATACAATGGTGACATTTGTAGCACAAAGCCAGATAAATATATGTACATTACTAGGTTTTTTTGCCAAAAATGGAAAGTTTTATTGGGAATGTCGATATGATTATGTTCACCTGAAATTTAAACAAAGATTCAATTGAAAGTGAAAGATTGTATTTATGATTATATTATTCCTCTGATTTTTAGACTTCTTTTTCAGGTAGTTAAAGGCAGTTACTAATCCTTCCAAATAATCAGTGTTACAAAATTCTATTTGGTAATTGGTCGTTAGGCGAGAGTTTGACTGGCTATTAAGTTACTACTTTCATTTAAGAAATAATTGATAGTTAAATTTTAGTTATAATATATTTCTTATAAATGGGCTTGGGACTCGGGAGTAGTGTTAATGAACTAAATTGGTAAAAATACTAGTTTACAAGTTATCATATTAATTTAATGGTTAAAGTATACTTTTAATCATTTAAATTTATATGAAATTTTAATTTAATCCTTTAAGTATAAAAAATACCCTTTTAATCGTGTAATCTTAACAATGTTAATCTCATTTAACGAAAAATGTTGATTCAACAAATTTAATAATCGTTTTGCAATTAAATATTGATAAAATGTGATTAGATTTCAAAATGTAAAAATAATCGTATTTAACAATTAATATTTAATTATATTTTGATATCATTTAATTGGATGATTATCATTTAAATTTGTTAAGTTAGCATTTTTTGTTAAGTGAAACTATCAGTGAAAATGCTATTTTTATCATTAAAGAACTAAACTTAGATATCATATAAACTTAAAGGATGAAAACATATACTTATTCTTGATTTAATGGGTAATTATTATATATGTTATATTTATATATTTCAAACATTTATTCAACCAGCAATGAGCAAATACCAATGAACTTAGAGGTATATAGTTGTAATTTGTAAAGGGCCTTTTAAAAACCTTTTAGGTTAATCGACTCTGTATAATTATACCTAATTTAAATTTAACATAATAATACTAGATATTAAAAATTTTATGTAATAAAAGATAAATCGTTACTTAAAGATCCTACAATTAACTGTGGAATCTATCTCTCTAAATTCATAATGAATCTAACAATAATTACTATTTTTTTTTTTTGCGTTTTGGTCTTTTTTTTTTAATCTTGGATCCCAAGCTGTACTTTGCCTTGTCACTACACTGATTTTAGGGCATTTTCACTATGAACTCTAGTTACATTAGGGATTCAATTGTCATATATATTTATTAAGGTGTGGATGTGATGAAAAAGAAGTCATAATTAAAGCAACTAAAATCATGGATATGTAGTATAATAGTAGAAATTAAGCATCAAAGTCATTGATAAGTGGGACAGGTTAGCTAGATCTTTTTTACAGCACATAAACAAATCCAATAACTCCAAAGGGTAAATTCCTTAGCAAGTAAACATCACAATCATTTTGAACCAAAACAATAAAAATAATTATGATTGAGAATCTTAGTGGATTATCTCACACAACGTTGTGGGGTTGTTAAGCAATCAATAATGTTTGCTTTCTACCTGCAAAAAAATATTAAAAATCCTTGCTTTTTTTCTTACTTTTAACTAAGATTCATTCAGTATTATGAAGTATTTTCTTATATATATACATGATACTCTAATAAAGTATTCTATAATGCATCTAACATTTTGAATTATTTTTTGTACCTACATGCTGGTTGCGCAAAAAATGATTTATTCATAAATTGATTATAAACAATCAAGGGGTTGTTCATTTAGAATTCAATCCATAAGCGACTTAAACTCGAATTAATTTTCACATAATTAATTCTCTTCTTATCTCTAAATAAGAAAAAAGTGGATTTTTCTATTTAATAAATTATTATAATAAAAAAATAAATCATTCTAAAAGTATACTTAAGTGTGAATGACATGCATGGATTTTTTTCTATTCCAATTCCAATTCCACTTTTATGAAAACCACCATTGAAGTGAGGAAGAAATATTATTGTAAATAATGGAGCAAAGTTTGCAAAAGTCAAAATTGTCCCTAAAATTAAAAGAAAAACTTGCTAAATATTTTATATTGGAGACAATTTTTTTTGCTAGGGTCAGGACAAGCTTCCTAACCCAAATATTATTTAAAAAGATACTTATAGATCACTTACCCTAAATTCTAAATCATAAACTTTAAGATATTGCACCACTTGAATACTATTCACGTCAAGTGGATGGTTCTCTTATGAACAAAACTTACATCCAAGACTTAGCTAGTTGTTGAAAGAATTAAATTAATGTATACCTTCCAATCCTCACAACAAATACTCCCAAACAAGAAATTAGGTTCAGAATTGAAAGCCCTCTTTCCTTGCGGCCTTCATTATTCAGCTGCCATCCAAACATGTCTCCTTCCTTTAACTTGACGGTTGTCTTGTTATTTCTAGTGCCTTCGTATGTGGATCTGTATCTTATATCACTTTAATTTGTGTACATGAACATATAGATATATATATATATATATATGCATATACGCATCCTTGTCGGTTTCATTCTGAATATAGGAGCTAAATACGTTTATTAGTTATTGTTTAACACATGAATCAGTTTTCCTAAGTTTAATCATTTGTGACGGAAACTACCTCACTTAAAAATTCAGACTATCCTCATCCAGGGCATATAGTGAAAGAAGTTTCTACGAAGGGTTTGTTCAATATAAATGATTGTTTTTTAGTAAAAATTTTAGGTGAGTTAAGTCTGGAGTTCATCATAACCGGGTCATATCCCTGGATTCAAATAGCTTTGGATTTGAACTCACATTAGCAGCTAGATTTAAGCTCATGATCTTATAAGTTGTGAGTCAGTTCTTTATCAACTTGACTACTCTTTGTTAGTATATAAATGATTATTAAATTAAAGAGAGGATATTTTATGAAAATCGGCACACAATGAATTTTTATAAATAACTAATAACTAACTTATTTAATTTTCTTAATATATATTCAACTATTATATTAAAAATAAGGGGGTATAAATTTGAGAAACAAAATCAATTGAAATCTTACATATACGATTAAAACAAACTTCTCCATTAATTCTTATATTCAGAGTTGGTGAGAGTAGTAGCAGTAACCATACTAATAGAAGCACGCCAACAACTACAGTTCTAACAACAATGCAAGAGTAGGCACTAGTGCAAGTTAGAGTATCTAGAGAAATGAATAGAAAATATATACAGTTAGTTTGATGCTCATAATGGACTCATATATATATATATATATATATATATTGCAAAGAAAAAATTAATTTGTCTGTATATTCCAAAAGAAGTAAGGATTTAATTTGTTTATTGTTGAAGTGAAATGGGAATATATGTGCGTGTGAGACAGTGCAAGCTATACGCTTTAATTTGCAAGCACTAACACTAGCAAATCCAGCAAGAACAAAAAATAACAACAACCTACGTCTACGTTAGAATCCAATGGTGAACTCTTGTCTTTTGCTTCTTCATATATAATAATTATTAATGTTACTCCTATGTATGTGTCTATATACATATATATATATGGCTGATGAGTTGGTCTTCTGTTTCTGCCTGCATGTGACAGGTTATAAAGAAAGGCACCGTTTATATGATTAGCATGCATAGTGTTACATACAATGGTCAATATATTCATTCATTGTGTGTGTGTGTGTGTTAATCATAATGCAATTTTTTAACAGTGAAGACATCACTACTTGTCCCTCCCTTATCTGTCAAATAATATAAACTTCAATTTCCCCAACTTGTGGAAGATGCTCTTTTTTCACTTTTAATTTCCACCGCCATCGTTACAGCATTGATCATGCTCTTCTTCTTTCTTTCTGATACTTTTAATTAAAAATCCGTAGGAAAATTACCTGCGGATTTTTTCCGCAGAAAAAATCCGCAAGTATATTATATTTTTTTATTGATTATAAGTATGTTTACCTAATTTTAGCATATCTTCAACCATGTGTAAATATCATTCATTTTATACATAAATAGCTTAAAATAGGTTACATATACCAATAGGAATTAAAATTAGTGGAAGAGATCCCTCATAATATGATAAATCAATTTTTCAAACACCGTTAAAAGAGATGTCCAACTCATTTGATGCTCGAAAATACCTCAATCAGGATATATATATATATGTTCTTATAAGAAAACCTAGGTTACATATAGTTAAAAAATAGTTGCACTTACTGAAAATATGTTATACTTAGGTCCTCAAACGCTCTCACAA
Source organism: Vachellia pachyceras (assembly GCA_025593235.1). Classification (NCBI taxonomy): domain Eukaryota; kingdom Viridiplantae; phylum Streptophyta; class Magnoliopsida; order Fabales; family Fabaceae; genus Vachellia; species Vachellia pachyceras. Next base: position 3,045 of record JANTPZ010009917.1, on the reverse strand, counting down.
CATAAAAATCAATGTTTAAATCACCACTAGAAAATAAGTTTACATTTAGTATCTGAAATGCTTCGAACAAAGTTTACCTTAAAAAAGATTATACATGTGCTGTAAAAAATAGTTATTAAACAGATTTCATACAGCACTAGGTATATATAAATTTTGCAATGGAGGGTTTTCAACAATATTTTATTTTTTTTATATACAAATGCGACTCATATAACACTGTCATCCTCATTTTCTACATCTTTCTCGATTCCATCAAATGCAATTCAAAGAGCATACGACACACCGTTTTTTCAGCTTCTAGTTCAAGAGTTCTAGTTGGATTCCGACTTTCTCTTTGTCGTTTACTTTTGTTTTCCTTCTTTTCTATCTTTCCTTCCAATTCGAAGTTATCCTCAAAAACTGAAAATTTCAATTAAGCAATAATTGTGTCTTGTCATTCTAATTGCAAACTATTTTTCGCTCAGATCTGCATGTTAATAATAAAAAATTATTCTACTCCAAATGAGATCCCAAAAAAAAAACAAAAGAAAGAAATATTTATTAATTGGACAGTGAAAATTAATATGGAAACCTCATTAATTAATTATATATGTGGTCCTCCCACTCGGTTTATGATGGTGCATATAATGAGCAATCATTTGATTTTTATAAGAACGGATACAATTTTAATTTATAAATATCCGAAGGCATGTAAGTTTTTAAAATAATATTTTATTTGCGTAAAATATTCATATCTTGCCTTGAGGTCACATGGGGTAACCCAAGTGGCCCTCCATGTGGAAACGATGGTGATATTTCGATGGAGAATTCAGCACATCCCTGTAACTACGTCGTGTCTGAAAATAATAATATGTAATTAAGCATGACATCATTTTATAATAATTTAAATTTTACATATTACAGTCAATGATAAAGATATACTCTAGGTCAATCACCTGGTCAATTTACTTATAATTTTTCATCCAATCATATAATTAGGTAATTTTATCTTTTTTTTATTACAAGGGGTATCAAACAAGTCGTATTAGTTATTATAACTCATAATAATGCTGTTCGTTGTTATTTTTTTTATTTTATATTGACGGCCTCATAGAGTCATACTGACATCTTTATATAAGTTAAAAAAAACAATATGCCTAATTAATGAAGTTTATTAGATGATTTTAATGCTTTTGATTTAATATGTCAATTTTTAGCAGGTCTAATGTTTCATTTTTTTCTATAGAATAATATATAAGTTTATATTAATGATATGATTACATCGAATTAATATTTTTAAAGATTATTGAATTAAGTGGAAGGATTTTGAACTCCTCAAGGTTAAGAAAATCACATTTAAATAATTGTCTCTCCGCGTCTTTATTACAAGTCAGTTTAAGCTAGTTATAGCATACTAAAAATAACAATTAAGTTATTGATTATGCTTTAAGTTAATAAAATTCTTTAAGTTTGTGCTTTTTAAAATTTTCCTCCTCCCAACTTTTAGGAATCACTACCACACACATCTCTTATTTTTCTCTTTTCAATAGAAATTAATAAGTAAAAAACTGAAAGCAATCACTAATAACTTAATATGTTTTTGCAAGTAAACTCATGAAAAGAATCAAAGTGGTATCATTTAATTTTAATAATATTTAAATATAACTCAATGATACAAATATGTTAGTACTATTGTTGCTCTTGTAGTTTAATATTTAATTTGAGTTTTATTCCCCGTAATTCTATAACAACTCAAAGCATGTTTATCCTAACATTATACAAACGGGTTTACACAAGTTGAGGTAAAAGTTCCCTCACATACTTACTTTATAAATTATAAATTATGTTGAAAAAGTAATTATTATCGTTAATCTAAATGGATACGGATACTTAGTTTGGGTTAACACCATTCTAAAGTATAAAAATCAAAATAAATGCTCATAAAAAGTACTTTTGCTCTCTATATTTAGTTTGAGTCATGTATTAAAATTTAATAACTTGGTTAATATATCCTTATTTAATATACACGGTATCACATGAGAACAAAATCAACATAATAATAAATAAAGAATGAAATAATTATGCATTGATATGAAAATTCTAATTAATGACATGATTTATAAAGAGTTATAGGATCAAAGGAATATGTAATCGATGAGATCCACTCTATTAAAATATAAAAATGGGAAATTGAAGAAGTGTCAAAGTTTCTCATAAAGTAAACATACCATTTGCTTCATAACTTATCAAATTGAAACATCACCACATGATTTTCGATCCTTTTTCTCAACAACTTTCAAAGGCACATCAAGGATGCTTTTCTGAAAAGGGGAGCAATTACTTTTTCTAAAAGTCTTAATTTTTTTTCTTTATAGGCACAGACATCGTTCAATTAGATACAATGCGCTATTATTGATTAAATACAAATATCTCTCAATAAACATTTAAACATTAATTTATTAAAGGGGTTGATTCTTTTAAGCTCAACCCCTTAATACACTTAGCAACATTTACTACCTCAACTTCAGTTTGTAAAGTACTAAGGGCTGGTTTGGCAACCACTTTTGAAACCTAGGTTTGGTTTCAAAATCTAGGTTTTATCTCAAAACCGAGGTTTTGTCCAAGCAAACTTTTTTTCCCAAAAGCTATTTTGGTTACAAAATCTAGGTTTCCTCTTTCCTACTTTTTCTCTCTTTCCTCTTTCATACTTTCTCTCTCTTTCTCTTTCTTACTTTCCTCTTTCCTACCCACTTTTTTGCCTCGAAATCCGTAAAAACTAATAACTTCCCAAACATAAATCACTTTTCAAAACCTAGGTTTTGTCTCGAAATCTGTAAAAGCTATTTTCAACCTTACATACAAACAAGCTCTAAGTTAAGATAAAAGCTAATTTTACTAATGTTTATGTGCATACTTGGATTAAAGCTATAACATGCCTTTTCAACACGATTTACAAGGTTTATAAAATAAATAGGGAGATTTACTGTGCAGTCCCAATTATCAGAGATATTTATCAAATGGTCCCAAGTTTTAAAATATTTATCAAATGGTCCCAGAGGTGTTGTC